>JALLBK010000145.1:0-58362 GCA_036940085.1 Discostella pseudostelligera
AAATTTGTGAATCCACAAATTTGTGAGCGCGGAGAGATATGGGAATGCTCCACTATGATTACGTGAATCCAGCTTTTTAGACACCAAATAATGTAGTTAACAGTTGAATGTAGGGAACGAATTCAAGCAGGCTTAGTCCACGGTGACAGCCTTCGCAAGGTTGCGAGGAGTATCTGGATTGATGCCCCTTAATATGCAGTAGTAGTGCACAAGCAAGGAAAAGTCGGTAAGCTACATGAGCAGAACAAAAATAATATCATGATCCATGTCTGGAAGATACATACCTTAACATCGCAAGCTCGAACGCGATCAGTTGAATAGGTAGAACAGCACCAAGAGCTGTCAATGGACCGTTGGATGGGATGACAAGCGGATCCTTATCGAGCCCCTCAGCCAATGATTTCTTATCAGTAATGATAATTACATCTGCACCTCGTGCTTTGACTTCTTCCGCAGCCGTACGCATGTGGTGGGCATGGTCATCGTCAAAAATGAGCATGATGATGGGCGTGGCGCCAAGTTTGCCATTGTCGTCACTTTCGATGAGCGCAAATGGCCCGTGCTTTAAGGCACCACCACTGTATCCTAATGTCGTGGAAAGGTGCAAGCAAGTGATATCGAGTGTGAGCAGAGGACACATGGGAAGTTATATGCACCGTTGATTGCTTACCTTCAGCATGCAAGTAGCACATTTCCTTAATCTTTAGCGCTCCTTCCATGGCAACTGGCTCTCCGTACCCTTTTCCAAGCACAAAGCAATGGTCCTTCCCATTGAGGCGCTCTGCTACTTTCTTGCACTTATCACGCGTCTTCAATGCCATCCCAAAGCAAATGGGTAATCTCATGAGACTTTCTCTCAAGTTGTTTCCTTCGGCACTGGCAACATGCGTACCGCTGACGTTATCCTTCAACTCGCGAAACCACAAAGCAATCAATGCCAATACAGTGACTTGAGTGGTAAATGCCTTGGTAGACGCCACAGCATTCTCACGACCAGCATTGCAATAAACACCCAGCTTGGTCATGCGTGCAATCAGCGAACCAACAGCATTCACTACACTCAAAACTGTCACATCTTTCTCCTGTGCCGCAGTTACAACCCGCGCTACATCCTTGGTCTCTCCACTCTGCGATACGACTAGGAAGGCACTCTTAGCTGCAATGCTGGCATCGTGTGGAAAGTCACTTGGTTCCACCTCGGCTGCATCAATAGAATGCACAACGTCAAAACTGCCAAGATGTTTCATGAGCTTCTCAGCATAACGGCTAGCGTTGAGACTGGTTCCGCAGGCACAGAGGGTGAGGAAATCGACGTTGGATAGTTTGTCAGACATTTTTTCAAGACCTCCTAGGGTAATTTTGTCAGCCATAAGACGACCACCAAAACCTAAAGCGCGTCCAATTGCTTCAGGTTGTTCGTAACACCTAGAATAATGCACGTCACGGGCAACTGATTAGAAACCATACGAATGTGAAATGCTCATGCCAACATCAACATGGAAGTCGGCTTACTCTTTCAATGTCCAATGCGAAAAAGGAGCTGGACTCAGCTTAACCTCCTGATCAGGAGCCACCTGCATACGCCCCAAATCCAATGTGGTGCCATCAGCATGCAAAACACCAATCTCTCCATCCTTCATACTGATGAAATTCTTAGTGTACCTGTTGAAGGCAGAAGTCTCGGACGCAATGAACATGCGGTCGGGTCCAATTCCAATAACAAGAGGAGAACCATTGCATGCTACGACAAGCTCATCGGGCGCATCAGTGCACATGATGCCCAATCCCCACGTGCCATCACACCTCGTCATGGCCTTTTCGGTAGCTTCTTTCACTGACCCTCCGTCTCTCTCGTATACCTCACCAATGAGTTTGGCAATAACTTCGGTATCTGTCTGACTTGAGAATTTGTGTCCTCTCGACTGAAGTTCACGACGGAGCTCATTCGCATTGTTTAGTGTGCCGTTGTGAACGAGGGCAATTTTTCCGGAGCTGTCAAGATGGGGGTGTGCGTTTTCGTCCGTCTTCCCTCCGTGGGTTGCCCAACGAGTGTGCGCAATGCCAATGTGGTGACCTTTGGAAGCGATTGAGCGCTCTTTGACGAGCTCAAGTCCATCTGCATTCTCTCCAACCGACGCATACTTAGTGACAGTCTATGTCCATGGATGACATTTGATTTAATAGTACACGCATGTTGAGTAAAATATCCGAAGGAGACGAATAAAGCCAACTGATGGCTCATGTCACTCACCAGTCCTTCAGCAGGGTTGCCGATGGTTGCTATTCCTGCACTATCATAACCGCGGTTCTTCAAAATAGTAAGACCCTCTAAAAGAAACTCTCTGTGAAATTACATTCACGTAGAAGATCGACGACGTATTAAAAAATGTTCGATAATTGAATCCAATACATGGAGTAGAAGTATTTATTCAAAGTAATCTTACCGTGCATCTCCAGAACCACCGACAACGCCTGCAATACCACAACAATCGGCACTCTTACCCCCCACTATACTAGGACATAGTCCCGCAGCAGCTGCGGCCGCAAAGAGCAATTTGCCCACATGTGCGGAGGCGAAGTGAGGTTCGGCACGCTGATCATGAAATTGTTGCGACGACGCCGCGACGGCAAATCCTCGTTGAGACAGATTGGACACGACGTTAGAGGAAGTAGTACTACGCCGAGCGGCGGTGGATACAGCACGTGCTATGAGCATTATTAACGGATGAATTCTGCTTGATTCGATGGCCTGAGAGTTGGATATGATAATGAATTATGACGATGACGCCTCACCTCTACCTTGTGCTTTTGTAGTTGTTGTTGCTCGTTGCTTGCTGCAAGCGCGTGCTGCAGGCTGCAGCCCCGTCGTTCACGAGAGTGCATCAGCCCCCAGAGGCCTGAGCTAAACGCCGGAATCAGTACGAAATCTTGAACCAAATCTTTAGTTTTGGCGGGAAGTCAAAAGATCTTCCGTTCGTACTGAATCTTTTCCTGCCAAAACCGAGGATCTCTTTCAGTTCCGCACGCCGGCCCGCCAAAGATATTTTCGGGCGCTGATTTTGCCCCCCCTTCCCCGAAGTTCTTTTCATCTGCGGTCTGCCCGCCTCCCGCCTGCCGGCAGCGACAGCCGACAATGGTGAATTTTGGATCCATTCCGACACACTATCAAACTCGACCATTGACTTGATATGTTTGCCACCAAAGCGGCATCTCTGCTCCTCCGGCGTTCCGCCGCATCGGCGTCCTCCTCCATGTCGGCCGTCCGCGGCGTCGGCAGTGGCATCGCTGCCAAAAACTTGCGCTTCATGTCCTCCAACGCCACCGCCACATTCGACCTCACCGGCTCTTTCGAAACCCACAATCTCGAAACCTCACCCAACAACACCATCGACATGACGAAGGAGGAACTCCTCTCGCACTTTGAATTAATGTACACAATGCGTCGTATGGAAATCACCTGTGATAATGAGTACAAGGCCCGTGCCATTCGGGGATTTTGTCATCTCTATGATGGGCAGGAGGCGGTGGCCACCGGTATCAATGCTGCGTTCGAGCCCGAGGATTCGTGGATTACAAGCTATCGTTGTCATTGTACGGCATTGGCACGTGGGGGATCGGTGGCCAGCGTTCTGGGAGAATTGTTTGGCAATGTTGATGGACAAACTAAAGGCAAGGGAGGGTCGATGCATTTTTACAACAAGGCACATAACTTTTATGGCGGACAGGGCATTGTGGGAGCGCAGGTCCCGGTAGGCCTAGGATTGGCATTTGCCAATCACTACAATGCCACTCCTGGTAAGCCAATGCAGGTGGCTATTGCGTGTTATGGGGATGGAGCGGCGAATCAGGGACAAATTTGGGAGAGTGCCAACATGGCCTCGTTGTGGAATTTGCCCATGATCTTTTGCATTGAGAATAATCATTACGGGATGGGAACTAGTATGGATCGTCACTCGTCTCACTCGGACTATTACAAGATGGGGAATCATATTCCCGGACTTCGGATTGATGGAATGAACGTCCTCGCGGTGAAGGAGGGGATGCGATTTGTGAAGGAATTTGTTGGGGGAGGCAATGGGCCCATGTATGTCGAGATGATGACTTATAGGTACCATGGTCATTCCATGTCTGACCCAGGCACCACTTATCGAAACCGTGAAGAGATTGCGTTGACTCGATCCACTCGAGATCCTCTTGAGTTTGTGAAGCGCACCCTGATTGATGCCGGATTTGCCGATGCCGAACAGATCAAGGAAATTGAGAAGAACATCCGAAAGGACGTGGCTACTCAGGTGACGCAAGCCAAGGCCTCTCCCAAACCTTCGATTGAGCCCCATCTCTTTGAGTATGTGTTTACTTCCAACGGTGGGAAAGAGCAGAATGAGTTTCCTCCTCATATCCGCATGCCTGATTTTCAGAAGTCGAAATATTATTAGATTGGTGTGTAGTTGATGTTCTTGATGTAAACCACCGCAATCAAATATAGAGTACTGCTGGCGAATATTCTCTACATTTAGAAGTTAGATATCGTACCATCCCTATTAACCAGATTATCCGATCTCTTACTTCATGAACTAACATTCAACTATACATGCATACAGACAAGTACTCATACCTCAATTATGTTTGTCTCTGCACCGGACATGCCATCGACACCTTCTTACGGTCTGTATCGCATCTCCCGTTCCATCGCTTTGGCAACTATTATCAATGTTTGTATCCCTCTGTGTTCACCCCTATGCCCAATGCACACTTTATGTAATATTCCTACCGAAATGAATGCAAACCAATCCACCCAAAACACACCATCGAAGTATTACCAAGGAGCAGGGAATTGTGTATCACCTCGAATCATGGCAGTTCCCACATTTCGTGGCCACGAAACAATCTTCTCCAAAAATTCCGCCGCCTGTTTAATAATGGGGAAGAGTCCTTCGAAGGAGATGAGTACTACCCACCACCAAGCACAGAACCACGAGATGGGCCATGCGATGAAGACGAGGAGTAGGAGCCAGAGGATGCTGTAGATTATGGAGGACGCCATAATGATGAATATTTGACGCAATTAGGACAAGAATTAGTGTAAAAGTAGGTACGTTAGCGGGTAGAGCGGAACCTATTGAAATTATTAGATTTTGTTTTTATCGCGGGTGCGGGCAGAGCGGAAGTGTTCATGGTGGTGGAGTTGGAATTCGGAGGTGTCTTTTGGATTTGGCTTTCTTTCGCCGAAACAAGAGAATCATTGGATTCCGTCGTAGGAAAGAATTGAGAAGTTCTTTGGCTTTGGGCCCAGCTGGCTCTCGCAACGAGCGAGGCACTTGGCGAAGCTGACGAGACCTGTGTCATTGCTGACGTCATAGGTTGAGAACTGCGTCTGTCCTTTGTCCGACCGCGGAGTCAGCAGGATCCTCCGCGTCGTCGCACTGGCTGCGTGCGTGGCAAGCAAGCAAGCAAGCACAAGCCAGCCACAAAAGAAGCCACAAAAGCGTCATCCTTTGGCTCGATATCTGGCAAAAAGCATTTGGCAACACCGAACACTTCGCAACTGTGTCAGCAGCAGTAGGGGGTGAGTCAATGCCAGAGTCAATGCTATTGTTCTGACCTCGATCGGTTGCTCAAGTGGGAACATAATATTATTTCTCTACCAAATACTGCACTCATATCATTTTTCTAATTCACTGCGTTGGCTTCATCGGCACCCAAATTATCATCATCATCATCAAAACTATCACCGACATCGACGTAGACTGAGTTTGACAATTTACAATACTAATACAAAATGAAGTTCACCACAATAGCCATCGCTGCCTCCTTCCTCTTGGACAATGGCGTCTCTGCCTTCGCCCCTCCCCAAAACATTGCAGCACGCCACACCCGCCTCTCCATGGCCATGGACGCACCTCCCGCTCCCGAATCCTCCGTCGAATTGCCCATCGTCCAATCACGAGGCGGAGCACCCGTCGACGTCCGCTACTCCGACTTTCTCAAACTTGTCAATGGCGATCGTATCGAGAAGGTCACCTTCTCTGCTGACGGTACGCAATTATTAGGTGTCGATACCGATGGTACTCGTATCAAACTCGAGGCACTTCCCAATGATCCCGATTTGCTTACCCAGCTTACTACCCACAAGGTCGATGTGACCGTCCTGCCCTCCAATGAGGCTGCCGGTGGTCTTGGCGATTTGGCCCAATCGTTAATATTACCCGCGGCACTCTTCGCCGGACTTTTCTTCCTCTCTCGACGTGCTGGGGGTGGTGGTATGGGTGGACCCATGGGCGGACCGGGCAATCCCATGGGCATGGGGAAGTCCAAGGCACAGATCCAAATGATTCCTGATACGGGCGTGAACTTTGAAGATGTGGCAGGATGTGATGGTGCCAAGTTGGAACTGGCCGAGGTGGTGGACTTTTTGAAGCAGCCGGAGGTGTATTCGAAGAACGGATGTAGGATTCCTAGGGGAGTGATTTTGGATGGACCTCCTGGTACCGGTGAGTTGTTGAAACGGATGAAGTGCACATTTATATTTAGACCCTTGAATAATGTCCTCATCAATCCACTTTTACTATAGGTAAAACTCTCCTCGCCAAGGCCGTGGCAGGAGAGGCCGGTGTTCCCTTCATCTCCATCTCTGGTTCCGAATTCGTCGAAATGTTCGTCGGTGTGGGTGCCAGTCGCGTCCGTGATGTCTTCTCCCAAGCAAAGAAGACTGCTCCTTGCATTATCTTCATTGATGAAATTGATGCCGTGGGACGTCAACGTGGTGCTGGATTTGCCGGGGGTAACGATGAACGTGAACAAACGATTAACCAAATTTTGGTAGAGATGGATGGTTTCGATGGCAACCCTGGCATTATCACCATTGCAGCCACGAACAGGGTGGATATTTTAGATCAGGCATTGTTGCGACCTGGACGATTCGATAGGAAGATTACCGTCGACCTTCCCGACTTCAAGGGCCGAACTCGTATCTTGGGCGTGCATGCTCGTGGCAAGCCCCTGGAACCCGATGTCGACCTTGAGGCCATTGGTCGTCGTACTCCCGGCTTCTCGGGAGCGCAGCTTGAGAACTTGATGAATGAGGCTGCCATCACCGCTGCTCGCAAGGGCAAGTCGACTATTGGATGGGAGGAGATTGATGGTGCCGTCGATCGTATCATGGTTGGTCTTGAGAAGAAGGGTGGTACGGCCATGCTCTCCCAGAGGCAGAACGAACTCGTGGCGTACCACGAGGCTGGACACGCCATTGTTGGAGCCCTCATCCCCGACTACGACCAAGTGCAAAAGATTTCCATCATTCCCCGTTCCAACGGTGCTGGAGGATTGACCTTCTTCTCACCCCAAGAGTCTCGTCTTGAATCTGGCATGTACTCGAAGCAATACCTTGAGTCTCAGTTGGCTGTTGCCCTCGGAGGACGTCTTGCCGAGGAACTTATCTATGGTGAGGACCTTGTCACTACCGGTGCATCCAATGATATCCAACAGGTTGCCAATATCGCTAAGCGCATGGTCAAAGAATGGGGTATGTCCGAGGTTGTGGGACTTATAGCCCTCTCGGATGGTCAAGGGGGAGGCCGACCCTTCATGGGACGTCGTATGGGTATGCGTCAAACACAATGGGGAAGTAAAATCTTGTCAAATGTGGATGCTGAGGTAGAACGTCTCGTGAACAACTCGTATTTGACTGCCAAGAACATTTTAAGCAACAACATGCCACTTCTGGAACATCTTGCCAAGACCTTGGTGGAACAGGAGGTTGTGAGCGCGGAGGAGTTCCAGATGATGTTGGTCGAGTTCAATGCCAAGGTTGTTCCGTTTGAGGTTGTTGGCAAGGAGAGGAACCGCGATAAGTTGCCATTCCAAGAGATGCCCCAGGTTGTGTAAGTCCGTTTCTACGATGAACACAACATCATGATGTACGAGGAATCTGTGCAAAATGATGTTGATCTTGTACGTCTCAGGTGCCATTTAGTGACCACTCAAGCCAATTATGTCAGGATGACCACCGTGTAATACATGATCGACTACTAAATAGAATATTTTTCAACACTAGACTCCCGGCAGACAATTATTATTGCCTTCCTACCAATCCCACCTCGATCGAGCACAGAACGATTACGATGCCTCTCTTGCATCGTAATCATCTTCCTCTCGCCGTTCTCAGTGCAGATCTCACGTCACGTGTATCTTACACGTGTCTGTGCTTTGTGATCCTTCAGCTGCATATGGAATCCACGTGTTAAATATCTCCCGCCAAAACGCTCAGCCCCCATCTATCACCCATAACAATCACCATCACCGTCACCAACAAGTCACCATTCAACATCAATATCACCATGGCATCCATCACCCATTACTATCACCCGTCACCCATCACCGACAAACTCATCAGCGGCACCAGCATCAACGACGACGACGACGAAGATTACTGAGTAGGGACACCAAAGGTTTACATCTACTGGCACTCACAATGTGGCATGACAGCAAACACCAGAAGATTGGTCGGCGTCAATGGATCGTCGTTCTACTGGTCTCGTACTTTTCAGGCCTATGCGTCGTGCACAGAGCAGTTGCCCTCGTCCATCCAAGCCAATCTGCCTTATCATCGAGATGGGTTCCATCATCACATCTCGTTTTGCAGAAAGGGAGACCATTTCCCAATTCATCAAGTCAGCATGGCACAGAATCGTTCGTTCGCTCTAAAATATTGCTGACAACTACCAATACAGATGGAAGCGACAATATCAAGGTAAGATTCTTCCAGAATGATAATTATTAGACTATGTTATACGCATTCATCCAATCGTCGTTTCATATCTTGCTCAGGAGAAAGGTCTCCGATGTCCAGAGTGCATAAATACAGCAATCAACAAATTCAAGGCTCGTCCATCCGCCTATCTACTTATTCCAGCCGTCGCGGCATTCGTCGGCTGGTTCACAAATTACCTCGCGGTTCAGATGATATTTTACCCTATTGAATTCCGAGGAATACCGCTCTGGCGTAGGGACGAGGTACCGCTGGGGCTAATTGGGTGGCAAGGGATAGTTCCTTGTAAGACACGCGTGATGTCGGAAACAATGGTCACCATGGTCACGACACAATTGCTGAATGTAGAGGAAGTGTTCCGGAGGTTAGATCCAGTTGTGGTTGCAGATTTATTGAGCCCAGAAGTACCGAAGCTGATGGAAAGTATTGCAACCGATGCCATTTCACCACCGGGATTTGCAAGCAAATTGTCGAGAGCTTTCTTCTTTGCATTGCCGGGGAGGGCAATTTCCACAATGACATGTCTGAATCATCAATTTTTGCAAGGATTGGCTGTTGGAATGCAAGATAATATTGGTGCATTGTTGAACATAAAGAATTGTGTCATTGATCAAATGATGCAAGATAAGACTCTACTTGGAGAGTTGTTCCGTAAATGTGGTCAGAAGGAGCTGGACTTTTTGACCAACAGCGGGCTTTGGTTCGGATTTCTTCTGGGTATTATACAAATGGTCGTTGCATTATTCTGGGAGAATCCATGGGCATTAAGCATTGGGGGTACAATCGTTGGTCTAACAACAAATTGGCTAGCTTTGAAGTGGATTTTTGAGCCAGTCGTTCCTACGAAAATTGGGCCATTCGTTTTGCAAGGGATGTTCTTGCGCCGTCAACGAGAGGTGGCAAAGGAATTTTCCGCCTTCTTTTCGAGCAACGTTCTCACTAGCGAAAAGCTCTGGGGATCCATTTTGAATGATCCTAGTACGAAACCTTCATTTGATCTATTGTTCAAGAATCATCTTCACAAATTTACACATGGACTAGCCGGTGGCTTTGGAGTTCTACCCGGTGGCAGACTGTTTCACAAACTATTGGCACCTCAGGCCATTACAAAGCTTCCAAATCACTTGCATGTGCTTCATCCATACGTGGACAAGGCGCTTGGACTGCAGAGAACTCTTCAAACGCAAATGGAACGAATGACTAGTGCTAAGTTTGAGCGTGTATTGCATCCTATCTTCGAGGAAGATGAGCTAACATTAATACTGGCAGGAGGGTTCTTAGGCTTCTTGGCCGGGTTAATTCAGCAAGGAATAGAGACGGGATATGTTTGGGGTTGGTTTAGCAAGAGGATTGATTGGTGTAAAAAACTAGTTGGACGAAGGGAGACATCGTAAGTCTCTGAGGCCAACATCCATATTATCATGTTACTTAAGGAACTGTGGCAATCTTCATCGTAGCAAAATCTGTAGTCAATTCGTCACAAGACGATTCCCGCGTCACCACTACGACATTGTCTCCCTCCTGTACCATGCCGAATTGCTTGGCATACTGAATCGCTCTTGCGGGACGCTTTATTGATGATACATTTGTCAACAAATCGGCGATATGGATTGGATGAACTCCTCTGTGTAGCATAAGCTGTCTGGCAACCTTGGCACTAGGGCAGAATGATAGTATTGGAACATTGGGTCGGTATGCCGAAATCATTCGAGGCTTCACGTAGTATCAAGAGTAAATAGTAAGACAAGGGAATAGAACAAAAACGAATTGCCTGAAATCATTCTGGTCAAGGAGACACATACCAAATCTCCATGAGAAGTCAATACCACAATCACAGCAGCATCGCGCTCTTCTGCGGCAGTTACAGCCGCCTTAGCAACAGCGGCATCCACACTGTTATCCTTTCTATCCGCCTGTCCTTGAACGAATCGATCCCTCGCGGCAAGATTAGTTCCAGGCATGTTATATTTGGTGAAATATTCAGCACTCGCTATGATTTCATTCATTGTTTGGACAACCTGCACGGGGTATTTGC
The DNA here is from genome assembly GCA_036940085.1 of Discostella pseudostelligera. NCBI lineage: Eukaryota > Bacillariophyta > Thalassiosirophyceae > Thalassiosirales > Thalassiosiraceae > Discostella > Discostella pseudostelligera. Next base: position 10,803 of record JALLBK010000145.1, read on the forward strand.
CCTTCGCCGTTTCACCTGAGAGCATGACGCAGTCTGCTCCATCGTAAATCGCATTCGTCACGTCGGCAACTTCCGCGCGGGTTGGCCGAGGGCTCTATAAAAACATAGCATGACGATTCAATTAGAACCACAGCAAAAATCATGGTAGACTTCAACTACTAAGGATAATACTCACTTTCGCCATTGATTCAAGCATCTGCGTTGGATAAAGCGGAGAATCGATGTTAGTGCATGTGGTTCCGCACAAACGACTAGTTGCATGCACATTACCACAGAACTCACCTGTGTAGCCACAATAACTGGCTTTCCGGCCGCATTGCACGCCGCAACCATTTCCTTCTGTGCGTTAGTGACCTGCTGAAGAGGAATTTCAACACCCAAGTCACCTCGAGCAACCCTGATATAAAGTCGACGAATTGTGAGTTCATGCACGCGAACACAACTGGACAGAGTATACCGACATATTCATAGTCGACTTACATGATACCATCACTTTCATTCAAAATTTCATCGAAATGTTTCAATCCAGACACACTCTCGATTTTACTGATAAGCAATGGAATTGGATGTCCAGGCTCCCATTTACCTTCCGCTGCAAGCTCCTTCGCGCATTGTTCCATGTATTCCTTGATTTCACGTACTCCCTCAGCATTTTGGATGAAGGACGCTGCCACGTAGTCGACATCCTTCGTCATTCCATACTTGATATCAACTCTATCCTTAGCACTCATGGCGGGAAGATCGGTCTCTGCACCAGGTAAATTGACTCCAGCACGGGAACGAATCTCTCCCGAGTTATCCGCAATGCACGTCACAGTACCATTCTCCTTATCAGATTCCACTTCTTTCACAGTCAAAGTGATGGCACCATCGTCCAACAAAACTTTCATCCCGGGCACTAAACACTTGTGCAATTTAGGATAATCAATGTACAGCATACTCGCCGTACTACCACTATCACGAATATCATCGGTAGTGCACAATGTGACAGTACTTCCCGAATCGATATGGATCGTTTCATGTCCAGAATGATCGCCTGCCAACTTCCCCGTACGCAATTCCGGTCCACGAGTGTCGAGCAATACCGCCCGAACATTCTTATGCACCAATGATTCGCCAGTTGAGGCAAAAGTCTCCTCCTCCGAATCAGAATGGAAGACGCTATGACGACCCTTACATGCACTCAAGTTCGACATGCGCAACTCCACCTCCTCGACGGTGGCATGGCTAAAGTTCAATCTCATCACTCTCATCCCAGATCGAACAATATCTTGCAATACTGGCCTAATAAAGAGAGTGAGTGACAAATGCATGGTGTGAATTACATAATAATGAAGATAGAAATATGTACTCACCGTTGTTCAGAAGTAGGGCCAATCGTTGCGACAATTTTCGATAATTGTGGAATCCACTTCTGGGCCTTGGTGTAATCCAAAGATTGTGAGTAAGACATGTTCGTACGGGGATCGGGTAAGTCGAAGCTGGAACGAGAGCTGAATGATCGGTGTGACGAAAATGACGCCATGGAAGACGCCGATGCCGAGGTAGTGGTGCTGACGATTGAGCTAGCATTGCGCAGGGCGATTGCTCCGCGGAGCGTTCGATGGGAGAACATCATTGTCTTGGTGGCAGAGGCAAAATTGGAATGAAGGATTATGATAATGATGATGTTTGATTATGATTGGATGGTGCAGCATCGGTATGGTATGAATTATTGGAGGAAGCGGCAGCAGGCAATTTCCGCAGCATCTTTTGCATGTGCTGCATCTTGCACTTGCGTGCACTTGCAGCTGGAGCTGCCTCGTATGCCATCGTATGGTGGTGAATGACTGTGGATCTGAAAGATTTTCCACGTGGGAATTCGTAGGAAATCTTATACTCATCATTCCCGCCATTTTCATAACGGCGGTATTAAGCGCGCCATTTCAACTTGGCGGGAGGACACAACACATCATGTCACGTGGAAGGTGGGATCACTGCTGCCGTCAAGTACGATAATGATTGGTGCTTTGAGAGTTGAGTATGGTAACCTTTGCAGCAACTCTTGGTCTATTACTTAAATTATACACACCAACTACATTAACACATTCTGCAATGCAAATCCATGGAGTGGGGTTGCATCGAATGCGACGAATGTCCACGCTTTAAATGGGAATGTGACCCGTTGACCCATACTTGTCAATGTATTGCTGTTGATTCTTAGCCAAGGCCTTGGCCAAAGGTGACTTTTCCGCGGCTAACCTTCCCCACGAAGATGCACCTGCTGCTATTGAAACCGCATGCATGGGTGCAGCTGGAGCTGAGACAACAGCAGCAGCCGCCACATGTGCAGGAGGAGCAGCAGATGTAGTGGGTGCCACACTTGCAACGGGAGTGGGCGTCGTGGGAACTGCAGCAGGCATTGGTTTCGAAGCCTCCGTCACCGACTTACTCTCTGACGCGGCACTACTGCTACTCTCCTCACCCACCACAAAGTCCTTAAATGCAGACACATCCCCCACATCATCCACAGTCACCATAATGGGCATGCCTACAGACACAGTTTCACCAGCTCCGGCATCCACAAGTAGCTTGGCCACCACTCCATCATCCTGTGCTTCAAAGTCCATCGATGCCTTGTCTGTTTCAATAACTGCAATGGAATCTCCTGCCGAGAAGGAATCACCCTCGGCCACATTCCACTTTGAGATGGTACCAGCGTCCATCGTGGGGGATAATGCTGGCATACCCACGACAATATGATAGGGTAGATCCTTGGCCGGTGCCGATGGAGTAGTCAAGGCAGCACTAGGAGCAGCAGCAGCAGGTGCAGGAGGGGAAGATGACGCAGAAGCTGCCGCAGACGCTGCCGCAGACGCTGCACCAGCTACGAAATTCGCAAATGCACGCACATGCTCCGCCTCCTCAACCGTCACCATAATTGCCGACCCCACCTCCAACTCCCCCCCCGCACCAGCACTAACCAATAATTTCGCCACAATACCATCATCCTGCGCTTCAAAGTCCATAGAGGCCTTATCCGTTTCAATAACCGCAAGTGAATCTCCCGCAGAGAAGGCATCACCCTCGGCAACATTCCATTTGGAGATGGTGCCCGATGACATTGTGGGAGATAGGGCGGGCATACCCACGACTATATGATAGGGAAGCTCGTCGGTGGTGGAGGAGGAGGCGAACCATCTGCTACTACTCTTGTATTGCAGGTTTGATAATGGCAACATACGCATGAGCTGCGGTTGTTCGACAAGTTGGCAATGAATTTCATTGGCAGTGCCGACGACGGCGACGCTGCTGCTCCGCCATGATCGAGCGACGGGATTCAGACACCGTCTCGATAATGGCACAGAATGACAGTATTGAGATTGTGCAGCGACAGTGCTCTGTCTAACGGTGCTTGCGTTAAGGATACGGCGGGTGGCGGAGGCGGACATCATCATCATGGTCATGGTTCATGGTGCACTTATTTTTTTGCCGTCGTTTGTTTTGGATATCTTTTGCCTTGACGGTTGACGGACGGAAAGATGTGAGCAGTGTCGGCGGACAGACTGTGCCCAGAGAGGTCTGGCCGTACGCCGCTGCCGCCATCGCCGGCATCCGGCATTCACCAAGGCGGGCCACCATGGACGACGAGCCGGTGGTAGTACTACGAGCTTCATATCCAACAGGCCGATGATAACAGCATGCTCGAAGTGGCAGTAATCGGTGCGGGAACGAGTGGTCTCGTTGCCGCCAGGAATCTCATCCATGCCGGGTTGCGTCCGACCATATTCGAGTTGGCCAAAACCGTCGGCGGTGCTTGGACGCCATCGACGTCGATGTTGACGACGCCATCATCAGTATCTTCGGCTTCGGATCCTCCACCGCAGTCTCCTTCTTCTCATTCCGAAGTCGAGCATGTCTTAGATATTGATCCACCATCTTCTCATACTAGTTGTCGTCATCATCATCCGGCAAGCAAAATGTGGAACGGAATGTCGACCAATCTATCAAAATACACGTGTCGATTTTCAGATTGGCCCTGGCCAGACAATGCAAGCACCTTCCCCACCGTCGAGGAAATGCATGATTACCTCAACAGCTATGCAGAGAACTTTCTATTTGATTTATCATCTTCGTCGACTTCGCCATCGTGTAATTTTCTTCTGGAATGCAAGGTCTTCAATGTGGAACAGTTGGTAGGATCTACAGCATCCGCATCAACCCAGGATACAAAGAATAACAACTACAAGGTAGAATGGACAGATTTGAATACGCAAATATCACACAGTCGAGATTTTGGTGGTGTAGTTGTGGCTACTGGATTCTTTCATACTCCACGATGGCCTTCGTCTCTCTCACATCACATTGAACGTCGCGGATACGAGCAAAAGGTCCATCCACAACTGATGCACTCTATCGATTACAGAACTCACCATTCCTTCCGAAACAAAAATATTGCTGTGATTGGTTCGTCATTTAGTGCATTGGAAATAGCATCCGACATTTCTCGATCTGCGGCACGAGTAGTAAATGTCCTACCGTCAATACCGTGGGTATTACCTCGCTGGATACCAACTATGCAGCCAAAGCAAACATCCACTGAACAGGAAGGTGTCGATACTATCACAATACTTCCAGCTGATTTGGTACTGTACAAACGAAATGTGCCATACCCTCAAATACCCGAAAAGACAATGTTGAGCCCAAACGACTGTCGTGAACGGCATTTATTTCTTCAATCGCTCGTTGGTCACAAGCAACGCAATTCTAAATTAGGAGTGCCAAGAAATTTCAATGAACCTCCCCTGGTTGCGATTAGTGATGAGTATTTAGATTTGGTACGAGAAGATAAAATAGAAGTTGTCCATGGACGACTAGTCGAGATCGATGATGATGGTGCATTGCAAATTCGTCACGATTCCCAATCTGACATGATGTTCCTTGATGGTATTGATGACGTCATCTGCTGTACTGGATATGCACCTCAATTGCATGACTTTCTATCCTCCGATATTCTTTCCACGTTGGAATACGACCCAGACGATAGTTTTAGTCCATTGACACTTGCCTGGGACACACTGCATCCATCCTTACCCAACTTTGCCTTCTGTGGAATGTATCGAGGCCCGTACATGGGTGTCATGGAACTTCAAGCGAGACTTGCAGCAGGGGTAATGGGTGGCAAAATTTCCTTGACAGGAGATCAACTACAATCGGCAATAGAAGCTAGCAAAAGTATCAGAAGCACTTCACCACGCGCACAGTTTCCTCACTTCGACTATCCTGGATTTATGGATACATTGTCACAGCTATGCAATCAACATCCGACACACAATCTAAACGTCGGGGATGCAGTGGTGCCATCATTCTACCAACCAGACGAAGACATATCGCAAAAGTGCCAATCGGAAATAAAGGAGGAAGTTCACCGTGGACAAGACGGAAGTCGCATGCCCAAGTTGGTACTAAAATCAATTCTCGGAAAGTGGTCATTTGATCGACATATTGTTCACCTACAGACGAGGAAGACGGAGCATGTTTATGGTACAGTGAAATTCTCAAAGTATACCGACAGTCTAAAACCCGACGATGCAGATAAATTAATCGAAGACAATCCAGTGCGATATCGAGAAGATGGTTGGTATGAGATGACACCTACTCAAAAGTTCGAGGTGTTCCGGGAATATGAGTATATTTGCAAGCATGACATGCTAGAAATTTATTTTGTCGAAGGTGGAACACGGACATACTTGTTCTTGAGTCTCAAGTTCGCTCCCGAGACGATATCTAAATCGACATCTTCGTATGATGATGGATACTGGGTCGAGGCGACCTCGGATCATCTATGTATTAAGGATCTTTACAGTGCCACATTTCGCGTGAGATTCAAGGGTTTATCAGCATCCGAAATCGTCATCAAGTATCGAGTGAAAGGCCCGAACAAAGACTATGAATCGACTACGACTCTTAAGCCTTTACCTCATGGCTCGCAGTAGTAATTTGACTAAAGATCACTAACATATAGTTGCAAATTGTGAATGTGATTAATCTCCCTAGCATTTCTTTCTATTGCATATCCGGACAACATGGAGTTCACACAAGAGTTCCAGCTTGCGCTGTTCCTTTCGACTCGTCACCTCCATTGTATGATGACGCGTGAAGCCCTCCATTCAATTCATCATCCGCTGCTCCCATTTGAGAATACGGCGTAACAGTTTCCCCAACGTTTACTGGAGATATTTCCAGTTCATCATCAGTATGATGTTCCTTACCAGCTTTGAGATACGAGTCAGTGATCCAGAAATAGACAATATTTAATACTCCTGGGAAGAATATCATCACGAACAAGAGCTCAAACCGAATGTTGGATTGCAGAGGCGCGAAGAGGATGGCGCCCACATACGCAAGCGGAGCAGAAAACACCCACATGAAAACGCAAATGACCACCTTGCATAGTGATAATATAACGATCCAAGCCAGCATTTGCCACGCCCAGTGACACAGACCTTCTCTCCCTACGTAAACACCCGAGTTTTTCAGAGCGGTCCAATTAAAGTAGTTGGCAAGGCGTTCCAGCCAGTCCAAGAAGATGATAGTAATCACAAGGCCAAGTGTTGTGTCAATGACATAATTGATGGCATACCAAGCACACTCATCATCGAGCGTTGCTCCTCCTAGAACATTCCCAGCAATAAACGCCGCTATGACCATGTTCAAGACGTGAGCATAGCACGCCCCAAAGGCCTGTTTGGAAACATCTAATAACCACGTCACGAACTTTCGACGCGGTTTCTCTTGCATCCGCTTAATCCATAGGGATGCCAAAGCGAATGCCGCTAACAATGCTTGTACGAAGCTAGTAAATGAATCTTCAGTGGAGTAAATCTTACATACTTGCGTCTCGTTGTCAACTTCGTCGTCGTCGGCCATAATTGATATCACTCTACCTAGGCGCGTCGGAGATGGGCAATCTGCAATCGCAATGTAGCCTGTAACTTATCAATTGAATGCGCCCAAATGTATGTGTCCTTATGCTAGTTTATGTTGGCACTCACAGGAGAATATCTAGAGAAGATAGGTAATCAACATTCAACTTTACCATCCGTCATTGTTATGTAGGAAGTGTGGATGGAGGGGTTGAAAGAGTGGTAATCCGACATGGACCATGGTTCATTGCTCTTGCAGGCTCGTGCGCTTGTTGTGTTTGTTTGGTTGTTGGTGTTGGGAGTGTCCGCCGGCCGGCCAGACCACCATCTCCAGGCACGAGAAAGGTGCACCACAATTGCGTAGATGTCCATGGCGGAATCAATACATTTGAAGTGAGCAAGAAGCGCAAGAAGAGTCCCAACTAACCCTACTACCATATCAACAACATGACCAACAACCACCGATAGAATGGATGTGATTACCTTTTTGGATCAGGAGACTGCCGGCGGGCACCTACCATGCTTGATATCGTAGTTGGTAGGAGTGCTACACTTGCAGTGTGGATGAATGGTGAATGAACTACCTAGATAGTATTTGGCCACCAAAGTAACAATTGAATTCATCAGCAGCAAGATTTCGGCAGTGAAACACATGAGCATCGAGACTTTTGTAGCATTGATAGACTTCATAGAAAGTGTGTGGTTTTCGTTGTTATGTTACAAAGAAGTGGATGACATTATCTATAATTTGCTTGCCTAACCTCCGGTCATAGCAGAATCCAAAAGAACAGTTTAGTTCATGGTGGCGATTTCCGCGGCAAGGTTCTCAGCACTCATTCCAAGCTCCTTCATGACAATATCTCCAGGGGCACTGAAACCGAATCGGTCAACTCCAACAACCTTGGAGGCATACTTGTACCAAAGACCAGACACACCAGCCTCCATGGCGATTCTCTTTGTGCAGGTAGATGGAAGAACGGTCTCCTTGTAGTCATCGGATTGACGTTCGTACAACTCCATGCATGGCATAGACACAACACGAGCACCAGGCATATCCTTGGCAGCGGCAAGGGCATGTTGGACCTCAGATCCGGTAGCAAGGATGATCAAGTCAAGGTCGCCAGTCTCCTTCTTAGCAACGTAAGCACCCTTCAATGCACCCTCACGACGTTCCATGGCGGGCATGTCCACGTTCTGGGCAAGGTTCTGACGAGAGAGGATGAGCGCAGTGGGTCCCTCCTTGCGTGTGACAGAGGAAACGTAGGCGGCAACAGTCTCTTCGGCATCAGCAGGACGGAACACATCAAGGTTGGGGATGACACGAAGGCCAGAAACAGTCTCAACAGGCTGGTGGGTAGGTCCATCCTCACCAACACCAATAGAGTCATGGGTCAAGATGTACGACACACGGCTGAGCTCAGCAAGTGAGGCAACGCGGATGGTGGGGCGGAGGTAATCAACGAAGACCAAGAAAGTAGATCCAGAGGCCTTGAAGATTCCGTGGTAAGCAATACCGTTGAGGATGCAACCCATGGAATGCTCGCGGATACCGAAGTACAAGTTCTTGCCAGTGTAACTCTTATCGAAGCCAGCTCCGAAGTTTCCTCCATCGTTGATGTAGTTACGGGTGGATCCGTGAAGATCGGCAGATCCAGAGATGTAGTTGGGAACGGCCTTGGCAATCTCCTGGATGACCTTGTAACCAGACACACGGGTAGCCTCCGCAGCACCGCCCATCTCAGGGATAGACTTGATCATATCCTCGGCAGAAGGGACATTGTCAGCGATGGCATCCTCAAGCTCCTTCGCCTTATCCGCGTTGGCCGCCTTCCAGGCAGCGTAGGTAGATTGCCACTCGTCATATACCTTCTTGTTCTTCTCCTGCACACCATTGAAAAAGTCACGGGTAGCCTCAGACACATACCACTTCTCCTCAGGAAGACCCAAGTTGGCACGAGCCTTGTCAACATACGGGACACCAGCCTCACCGTGGGCAGCGTTGGTTCCCTCAGTCTCCTCCATACCCTTACCGATAATAGTGTTGCACTTGATGAACTTGGGCTTGCCGTTGTCAGATGCCTTGGCAGCAGCAATGGTAGCCTCAACGACGGCAAGGTCGTGTCCATCAATTTCATAGGTTTCGAATCCATAGGCCTCGTAACGCTTGATGATGTCCTCACTCTGGGTGTATTCAGCCATCTTGTCAAGAGTGACCTCGTTGGAGTCGTAAAGGATGATCAAGTTGTCAAGCTTCTCGTGAGCGGCGAAGGTTGCGGACTCAGCAGACACACCCTCCTGGAAGCATCCATCTCCGGCAAGGGCAAAGATGTGATGATCGAAGATCTTGTGCTCCTCAGTGTTGTAACGGGCAGCGGCCATCTTTTCGGACACGGCAAAACCAACGGCGTTGGAGACTCCGGCTCCGAGGGGACCAGTGGTGCACTCAATTCCGGGGGTGTTGTGCTCGGAGTTGGGGAATTCGGGGTGACCAGGAGTCATGGAGTGGTGCTGACGGAATCGCTTAAGCTCATCGATGGAGAGGTCGAATCCGGCAAGGTTGAGCCAGGAGTAAAGGAACATGGATCCATGACCAGCAGAGAGGATGAAACGATCGCGGTTCATCCACTGAGGATCCTTGGGGTTGTATTGCATCTGCATAGACAAGTGAACCACATAAATTAGTGAATTGCATTAACGGAATGATTTTGCAAGCAGTAATTTGCACGAATTCACAGCAACATACCTGGGATCCGTAAAGGGTGGCACCAATCTCAGCGCATCCAAGAGGCAAACCCATGTGTCCGGAGTGAGCAGCGGCGATGGAGTCCATGGCAAGACCACGAGCCTCGTTGGCGGCGGTGGCGAGGGCAGCCATCTTGTCGACAGCGGTGGCAGCCTCGGCCATCTTAAGGTGAGAGACCTATTAATACATTGATGAAGATTCATTGAATAAAAATAAAGTACATGAGATATGAGTTGATGGGAAATAATTCAACGATCCAAGCGGTTTGTTCATGAATATCATTGTACACTGAGCGATCCTTCAAGGGAACATATCAAGTGCTCAGATGATGATATTGGGCCCATGCCCAGCATGCGACTCTCTCGACACTCCATCGAGCAACTAAGGCAAGAATCATCTAGCATTTGCAGACAGCTACTGACCTGACGGACGCCAGCAGAGCGGGCAACCGAGAAACCCTCAACACCAGCGGCGATGGCCGCTCCGGCAATAGCAAGCATGGAGAACTTCATGGTTGATTGGATGTAGATTACGAGGAAGATCAAACGAGGTGTTGAAATTTGCCTCCGCAAGATAATGTGAGATTGCAAGGAAGGTGCAGCTGGATGATCGATCAAGGCCGCCCATCGTCATCAACCAACCAGCACAGAACAACAAGCAAATCCTTCATCTTCGTGGCACCGACGTGTGGCGTCGCATGCACGTCGGCGGCTGCAAAAGAGAACACGCACTTGCATTTTGGATTTGGTGGTGGCGGGAAATGTGGTGGGACGTGCGTCACGATGTCTGGATGTCCGTTCAAAGATTTGTCTGACGTGTGCGTCCTTATCTCCCGCCATTTTTCCATCCCTCCGAAGATGTGTCGGTAAAGGCCAGACTCGTCTGTCTGGCGTCAAATTAGTGGAAGAGAATCTTTCGTCTGTCTGGCGTCGGCCAAAGGACCAATGCATGCTTTCATGCAGTACAAGCAGGGCGGTTCAACGGCATTTTGACCATGACCATGGCCGCCAAGGTCCTACTACCGGCATCGGCATCGGCATCGCCCCGCTCTAGATCATGATGCCCTCCGGCTCTAGTAAGAGAAGCAAGTAAAATATCACAGAAGAAAAGTGTCAATCCAACGCTAGCGCTTTAGCAGCAACAATTGTGGAAACACCGCCTAACAATCATGTCACAAGCCGACTTTAAAAAGCGCCTCAAGGCATTAATGCTCCGTCCCGAAAATCAAGTCTGTAGCGACTGTCCAGAGCGTCAACCACGATGGGCCTCTCTCATCGTGCCCCCTCCCGGTGCTCCACCGGGAACACTTCACATGGGTGCATTTTGCTGCTTGGAGTGCAGTGGTAGTCATCGTCGATTGGGGGTGCACATTAGCTTTGTTCGGAGTGTGAATTTGGATCAGTGTGAGTGCAATTTGTTTGCTTTGGCAATAATTATCTTCGATGCATATATGAATATTACTCACATGATTTTCCCAATCCATGCTTATTTTTCATTCAATCCCCCACAGGGAAAGAAAAAGAAGTGTTGGCCATGGAAAATGGAGGCAATCACAAGGTGAATGCCATATTCGAGGCACACCTCAATGTGCCCAAGCCCACCAACTCAGCCTCCGGTCCAGTTCGTGAGCGATTCATCCGTGACAAGTACGAGCGTCGCAAATTCTACGATCCCAATGCCTTTGCTAGAGTTTCTCAGATGGAAAGTCAACGTGAGGAGGAAGAGGTGGTCAGTGGCGTGCAGCGTCGTTTGGCAAATAGTAGGGCACCATCGGATGCAGCGAGGCGACGAGTGGAAGAACGTGCAACGAGGAATGGTACATCTGCTAGGGTGGTCAAGGCTCCGACGGTGCCGGCGTCATCTCCTCCACCTCCAGCACCAGTAGTGGACTTGCTTGATTTTGGGGACTTTGATTCCCCCGAGGCTGCGTCAGCGGTTCAAGCATCGGTGGTGACATCAACAGCTACTACGAACGGTGTGGCGAATACTGCACCTGCTGCTCCATCTACCGTGCCTGCACCAACCAATAAGGAACCAGCAGAAGTGGATCTTTTCGCCAACATGTCGATTGGGAACAACAACCTGAGCAGTAGTGCTGGTGTGTCCAATGAGATGATGCATCCGCAGCAGCCAGTTCAGCCGCCTCCTCCGGCAGAGCCGAAGAAAATGACGACGGATGATATCCTATCCATGTTCAACGCTCCGCCTGCACAGCACAGTTCCATGCAGCCGAATATGATGTTTGCCGGAGCCGGAGGAATGAATGGCATGTCCGGTGGCAACAGTATGGGCATGATGAACAACGCCGTGAACCCCCTTCAGCAACCAATGGGCATGATGAACAACATGAATCATCCGCAACCGATGGGTATGATGAACACCAACATGAATCCTCAGCAGCAGATGGCGATGATGAATAATATGCAATTGATGCAAATGCAACACATGATGTCACAGCAAGGTATGAACAACATGGTAGGTACTACTATGAACATGGGGATGATGGGAGGACACGGCGTGGGTAGCAACATGGGGGGCAATAATATGAACATGATGATGCAGCAAGGCCAACTTCCGCAAATGAATAACATGATGATGATGATGCAAGGCGGTGGAGGAGGGATGATGCACGGTGGAAATCAATTGTCGCAGCAGCAACAACAGGGCCAGTCTGCTTCGCCGCAGGTGCAGCAGCGAGGCGGAGCACATGTCAACCAGTTTGCTGAGTTTGGTAACTTTGCAAGATAGATTTTGTGTACAGATTTTGATGAAGTTACTCCTACGCTCGATCGGGAGAGCAAACCTGGGAATTTCGGCAGAACTGCATTTTTTCACCAGTCCCAGAGCTATCGGAATACGAATCGTCATAGGCACGGATAGATAAAATGAGTAGTATGTATCAAGAACCGCATCGACCACTAACGTAACTGAACTCATCTTTACTACAATTCTGATATCATTTACAGCGAAGCACCTGCCTAAGTGCTGTCGATTATGCATTCAATAGTCATGCATGTCTCCTCACGCATTCGGTAGCAGAGTCATCAGCATATCATTCACATCCTCCCTCTTCCATCCCCGTAAGGTTATTACTTCTCCCGCTTCCATTTCATCCTCTTCACTCCACCCACCCTGCTTTTGCTTCTCAAAGAACATTAATTTGGGCGGGCCGCCACCAAACCCAAACCCACCCCTACCGCCCATCATCATCGCCATCATATTCTGATTATCCATGAATCCTGAATTCTGAGATGGAACTGCTTTAAATCTACTTTCTCCCTTAAATGATAGTACGTTGTCCAAGTCTCTATCTAGAAAGTCTTTGATTTCGCCATATTGATCCAGATTATGCTCGGAGTAGGTCAATAATGCATACCTATATTTCCCCCGGAGTGATTCCCCCGGACGCAGTAGTGGATTCACCTTGTGTATCTGACAACAAGTCCGACATTCATCGCTAAGATCAATAATGTTATCAGCATTGCCGTCACCACCCGCAATAATTTTGGCATTGTGTTCTAATTGTAGTGATTGGAGGGTGGTAGATTCTTCAATTAATGCACATGTATCGCAGGCGAGATTGGATGGATCGAAGCCACGCTCGAGGCACCACTCCTCGGAGATTGCTGTGGCGAGGGACCGGCCATTGAGGCTTGCCATTAGGAACATCCATTTGATGTTAAGTCTTCGAGGCATGATGGAGATCATGGTCATGGTCGAGACGTTTGGGTATTATGGTGGAATTGGAATTTTGGCGAACTTAAATGGCGGGAAGATAATGTGGCGAAGAATAGTGGCGAAAATGGCGGGAAGACTTGCTTGTGACGGCTCGCTGAGGCTGAGCAACCACTTGACCATGACCATGGCCCATGGCCATGGCGTTCGGCATATCGCCCACCTATGATGTCTATCCCGACTATGCCTCAAGCGTCAAGAGTCTAACAGATTCCAACGGTATTGATAGGATCATGCTACCATAGTGTAAGCTATAGCCATGGTACCATCTTTGCAGAGCAACGGTGTCAACAACAACAATGACAGTGGCTACATGCCGAGACGAGCGCCGAAGTCAGCATTGAATCATCATCGTGCATTATCGTCGGCATGCCTCGTGCTTGTGAAGAAATGCCGTAGTCGCAAGGCTTCCAACGCAATATTGGCGACAATATTTCTCATATGGTGTGGCTGTAACCTTACACTGTATCGGTCTCATTTGACACTAATTGACGGCAAAGCAAATATTGCGACGTCGCTGCAACCCAAAGACGATACTTCTTCATCAACAAGTCATGCCGAATCGAGGAGCAGAACAGTTCACACTCAGAAACTGAGATCGTCGTCATCATCTAAATCATCAAAGAGGAAGCATCGCTCGCAAAAAATAATTACCGACACCACAAAGTCAAAACAACAATTCACGAAATTCGCATTAGACTCCTCCCAGCCCTTTGTACAAAAATCTACAAAGCATGCTACTAAGCCACGAAAACATCATAAGAACATGCAACATGCCTTTGCCGCAATAGTTTATTTGGACACGACCACCATGATGGGGGACAATAACGATGATAGTTTAGACACATACTACGCCAAAGACGATGACACAATTCGTGGTAGTGGATACAATGAATGGCCAGATGGTTCCGAACCAATTTGCAGTACTCCCTCCTATTACAGACTGTATCGACCAACGTGTAATGAAGTGCATTCGACTGTGAGTGGTCATCAATGGCTTATGGATGAAAATCCTATCCCGAAGCAGCAGCAGCATCATCAGCGGAAGCATCATCATCACCTATCTCGCTATTTAGGAGCAGGAACGTATCGTCATGTATTTTTACTGGAAAGACAATTCGCAACCAAAAACTCCGATGAAGTTGTTTTCAAATGTATGAAGAGATTTGGGAATGGAGATACATTCGAAAAGCGCATAGGTACGTTCGCACACATGTATCTCTTGTAAATTGTATTGAGCGTTCATTGACCTCGACTATCCTCCAATCGTTTCGCTCTTGATATATCATCGAAAGCTTATAAGCCATCCGAGGCTTACAAAAACTTTGAGCACTACGATGATATGAGGTATGTTTTGATAATATTTCTATGTGCTGGTTGATTTTGACGCAGCATCTTAGTTTGCACTCATACATGATCTTGCGAACAAAAATTACAGGAAAGATGCAATGGTCATGGAACTGCTTACGCATTCTCCTCGGATAGCTAACATATATTCATTCTGTGCATTATCGTCCATCATTGAGTATGCTCCTGGCAATATCGAGAAGTATGTAATGCCAACCAAAGGATACAAGAAGACAGATGGCGATGATCCGACACCGGTGAACAAACTTGATGGAGTAGAAAAGCTGCGAATGGCATTAGAAATGGCCAAAGGTATAGCCACGATGCACGGTAACTTCGACGGTGTCATCGCCAATGTCGATGTTCAAATAGGTCAATTCTGCCGTGGCAAGGATGGATTAGTAAAGATCCTCGACTTTAACCGAGCAGAAGTAATGTTGTATGACGAAGAACAAGGCGAGTATTGTAGATTGGAGAATGGGGAACCGCCAGATGGGTCGGTAAGTTGTTACGATCTCCTGTGTGATCGTCACGAATAGTTGGTGATTGCTGTTTTGGACGAGCGGTTCTGAATTGTCGTCGAGATTCTATTCTGAAAGGTCACCATACCAACTACTGAGTTATGCAGGTGGTGGTGTGGTTTCTACCGTTGATGTTTGCCATGCTTCTCTCACCTGAACTTTGCTACATTCACTTGTTAGCTACGCGCGCCAGAAGAAATCATCGATGCCCCACTCACCGAAAAGATTGATGTGTACAGTCTTGGGAATGTCTTCTACTCTATCCTTACGGGGCTCTTGGTGAATAGAGATTACTCTGTGGATCAAGCACATTCGAGAATTGTCCATGGCCAAACAGAAGCTATTGATGTGGGCTACTTTGAGTCTCGAAGTGAAGCCGAGTATGCGCTCGTTAAAGTGATCCAATTGTGTTGGACATATGATGCTAAGGATAGGCCATCCGTTTTTGACATTGTTGCATTAATAGAGGTTGAACTGAAGAGGTTGAGTAGTGCATAGATCAGAGATGCTCCAGCAAACAATTAATATTTGATGTCACAGATGGCGAGATTCATTACACTATCCTGTGAGGTCCATTGGAATCCGAAAAAAGGGCGTCGACAAATCAAAAAATTCTACTTTATATGAATATGACTTCCGAACAAAATATCTAATATGCAATATCACTTGCGTACTTGATTCAATGAAGCGTGGCCTGTGGAAGATCTGAAGCTACGCCATTTGCCAGGTTAACGGTTGACAATTTGTTTGTCTGAAGGCGGTTGTGCGCTCACCTCGACTGCTGGTCCTGTTTCTAACGAGTTCGCAGTGGCCGAATTAGGAGGTAATTGTGGTGTATCTTCCGCCGCCAGAACGAAAGCATCCAGGTTTGCCACAGCCACCGATAGGTCAGCCCCCAAACTGGCATTATTTATAGAATTCGTTGTTGTATGGTCAATACCGGTCCCTGCAATAGGATGAACTGTCGAAGAAGAAATGATAGGAATGATTGGAGTTATGGGACTGATGTTGATTGCTTCCACAGTAGACGACGAATATGTCGTAGAGGTTGGTGGATACGTGGTCTCAGAATTGTCAGCTTCAGTTAGAAGGGAATTTTTTTCCATCTGATTGTTTGGCATTACACTCTTTTGACTTTGGGCTACTTGATAAGATTCAACTGTAGATAGAGATGCGGGCTTGCTTGCAACGAACGGAACAGGCATGCTGACCAAGGATTGTACCGGCTGGCAGAAAGCCGATTGAGCAACACTAGGAGCAGTTGTGATGGCAGCAGATGCTACTTGCTGACATGGACGGATTTGTGAGATACTTTGTGGAGGCACACTAGCAGATATCGCTGACACCAAGTTGGGCTCATGAGTTGGACTCGAAGCGGTCTTTGGCCTGACGATGGGCTGGGCTGAAACTTGAAAGTCTTCATTATCTGATACCCCAACTTTCCCGAGAGCTTCTGTTGCTTCCTTGCTGCTCCTCAAACCAAAAGGTGGCCACAAAGAGATCGGGTTAGGGGCATGAGGGGATATATCCAGATGATTTTGTGGCTGGAAGTGTGAATTGACGCTTTCATGAATTTTGTCGCCAGCCGACTGCACGATATTTTTCTCCACCTCGGCGGCTTGGACTGGTCTTCCTTCTGAGCATGGTGGACAAATCCAGTTGGATAACGCATCTCCAGTGGCTGTGTCGATTTTCATGCATGAACCATGAAACCATCGATCACATTTATCGCATCCAAGCATGAAGCTACCGTCCCCAGGGCCTGCCAAAGCAAAGAGCGACGATGAGCTAAAAACGACGGGTTTCTAAAGTTACAAACGAATATGAATCATTCTTACCTCCACAAACACAGTGTCGAGTGCCTTGGTCTTCAATAGTGTTCCATACTTGTGTTTCCTCAGGCATCGCAAATGGGATTTCTTTCGCCGCAACTAGCAACTCACGCAAAACGGCTAAATCATAAGGTTTCACCTCGCCCTCTATTGGCATCAGGGCTCGTTTTGCCTTGGCTTGCCAAATAAGAGCACGCGATGCAATGGACCGAAGCATTCGGACACACTTAGCTTCAGGAAGTTTGAATTGCCCACTATCACTATGAGAAAGTAGGGAGCGGATTTCTTCGACTTTGGGCTTCCGCATCAAGACCTCAAGCAATTGAAGGCACCAAGAAAATATCTTGAACGCATTTAACACTGCATCAACATCTGGCAACTGTGTAATGCCTAGTATCTGGGCGTATGCGATCGCCTTGTCCATTGGAGCAGAATTCGACCCATCACTGAGTGGTCTGCTCAACTCCGCTTGCTCCCTAGTCATCGGCGCAAATACCTCTCGCTTGACCATTTTGCACCATGCCTTCAGGTTCAGAGATAATGCATCCTCCTCAGCATCTAAATTCTGCCG
Organism: Discostella pseudostelligera; assembly: GCA_036940085.1. Classification (NCBI taxonomy): domain Eukaryota; phylum Bacillariophyta; class Thalassiosirophyceae; order Thalassiosirales; family Thalassiosiraceae; genus Discostella; species Discostella pseudostelligera. The sequence goes on from JALLBK010000145.1 coordinate 28,457, forward strand.
TTCCACTAGCTCAACTTTATACCCTTCCATTCTTTTTTCACAGCTGCTGATAAAGGTGCGAGCCTTTTCAATTTTCTCAAGAAGGGCTGGATGAAACAGTGTGAAGAGTTACTTGAGGACAACAGAACTACGTGAAACAATTTAGAACTCAATTCAATGACTGACCTTTCTCTTTCAGACCTTTTCCATTATGCTGCAGCACACCATTTGAGACTACTGTCGATGGCTGAGAATCCCCATTGATATGCGGTGGAATGGACGATGCAACAGCACGTATAGCTCTAAGCTCGCGCTCATAGTTCTCCAAGTCAGACTTTGTCTTCGACAAATCTCTCTCAGCAGACCGAACTTTACGTCCGTACCTCTGCGAATCCGCCAATCGAGCCATGGCAAGCCCCTTTGCGCTCGTCCATTTGCGAAGTATTCCAGCAACTGAAGCAGCATAATCTGAGTAGATTCGCAACGTACTGCAACGAACACAGACATACTTATCAAATTTCTGCGCCTGCTCCTGCGATAATCCAATACAAGACCCGTGATACCACTCCTCACAGCCATCGCATCCAATCATAAAGCCTTCATAAGGTTGTCGGCAGATACAGTATCCACACATGGCTTGTTTGAGCATCGACAGTTCATCCATCGCAGTTACTAGGAAAGAATTGTGTTCATTTATCAACTCAGTAACAACTGCAACAGCAACTTGAGCGTGCCCGTTCGCTGCACCACATTTCTTTACCCTCAACAACCAGCCTCTGGTTGCTTTCAAAGCAGCACGAAGAGTTTTGTACTCAGGACAGCTGATATTCAACTTCTCTCCCTCGTCAGTGATGACCTTAGCCTCATTCATTGGAATTTTCCGGCCCGAATTGACGATGTCTACAACATTGGTGAGCCATGCTGTTGCATCTTTTGCTCTCTTTTTTACACGAAGAACAATATCCAGTGCTGAAGACGCGAACACAGTATGAGCGATAGTAGCACAGCATGTTACAAAGGCAGAAGACAGGTAAAAGTACTTACTCGATGGAAATGCAGCGCATTGTACCTCCAGCTCATTCAAACTATCAATTGAAATTTTTTTCTCAGTTGACGCAAGGATGCCATCCGCCATTTTGCACCATTCTACGAATTTGTCGCGCTTGATCTGTAAATCCATCAGACGTGCGATGTCATCTTTTACTACTGAAGCCCAACTCTCCCTCAAATTATCGACCAACTTTGCATCTTCTGGAATTTCCACTGCCATAACATGTTCGAAATCAACTAGTTTCTGACCGCTTTCAACGCATTTATCTAACTTTGAGATCACCTTCCTATCATAAATTTCCGAGGGGGTACTTAACAACTTGGATGACTTTGTCAACCAGACGATGGCATCGTTCAATTCTTCAGCAACCTCACCCTCGGGAGTTCGAATATTTATTGATTTGACACTTTTGAGAAAGTTTGAAACAAGGGAAAAGATGTATTTGCCTTCAAGTTCAGCGTTCGCTGGAGATTCAGACCCATTAGTCACAGCGACACCATTGCTCGGACGCCTTGAATTAATATTTCGAGTCGTCATTGTTCCTGTTACGTCAATTGTAGAATCCGCGTCATGAATAGTTTCTGATTCCACAGTCGAAGTTTGTGTATCAACAACGAGTTGGCTGCCATTGGCTCGCTCCGTGCGGAAGTCAAGGAATGCGGTTGTAATTTCTCCGAGGATGACTTGTGCTTGACGCCGCCATGATATGGTGGTGCTCTGTTCAAGTTTGAGTTGCTCCAATTCGTCTGTGACATCCACAGGAAGATGTTTGGACTGATCAATGAGATCCAACAAGTCCTTCATAGTATGCTTTTCTTGCTTCCCTTTCTTTCGAGCATCATGCTTGGGCACGACATCATTGACTTGATCAATCCAAATTTGTGCCTGGTTGAGAATGTCTCTTAGTTTGACAATAACATCAAGATCAATTGTCAGATCAGTGTCAGCATCGGCAACAGCAGTAGATAATTCATTGATTTTCAATGGACGAATCGGCCTCTCTTCCACCAGCTCTGCACCGACCGGTGTATATGTACATTCTATCCCACATCGCTTGATAAGTGGATAGTACTTCTTCATCCACTCATCAGCCTGCGAAAATATCTTATTCATCTTAGTTGATGGGTTGCCCAGATTCATAGGAATTCGATTGACCTCTTCAACAATATCACGGAGTTTCGACATTGGTATACACAATTTACCATTACGACGACTGTCATAGGTGATTATGTCTTCATACTGGAGAATAAAAGAGTCATGAAAGAGCGATGAGCAGTGAGAGTCGAAGAAATCAGTTTACCCACCAGTCAAACACACCTTTTCGAACCAAGACTCTGCCATCTCTACCATTTGGGCGAGCTGGGATTCTCCATCCAATACCCATTCTGATTTTTCCTTCTCTCCGAACCACAGGCGATCACGAATAGACGAAGCCCTATCGAGACATTCTTCAACATCATCAATCTTTCCTCGTCTCTGGGGCGCACTCATTCCATCGGGACTATTAAGATTTTCGGGAATCCACGGCCTAGCCTTAGCCGACCAGTTTCGAGCATCTATTTCGATTTGAAGCAACTTGGAGCATTCCATTGTAACTGGAATGCGGGATTCTTCAGCCAACAGAGAAACGAGGTGGGTATTCTTGTCACTATCGTCAAGTGCATGACGAAACCGTCGAAGCCACACGAGAAAGTCGTCGCTCTTGGGGACGATCTCTTCAACACGTGCCATCCAATCTCTCGCCTGCTTCAGCCTATTTTGTAATTTTTCCAGTACATCAGATACGTTTAGTGGCAAACTCTCGCCAATGGACACAAGAGATTCGAGTTCACCGAACGATATCGTAGTCCGCACTGCTATCGATGCGCGATCCATCCACTCCTCTGCCTTTTTGTGTACTCCCGTGAGTGTGAACAGCTCAGGGAAGGAGAGGTCAATTTTGTTCGCCTGTTTGATTAAGGTTGAGACAAACTTCAAATTCTGAGGATTCTCCTGATTGCGGGCTTCATTCCATACACTAATTCTCCGTCGTAGTATGTGGGCGCGTTCGATGCGATTTTGAAGGCGAACAAGACTTCGCGGACGCAATGTCAAGTTCTGTCCCTTTGAGACGAGCCTTTCGACCTTTTCCAGAGTTAGCTTTTTCTCGGTGATTAAATCTTCGCCATCCGAATCATTCGAATCAGCAGTTCCATGATCGATGTTATTTTCTAACTTCTCTTCCCAAAGAGTTGCTTCTAGTAATTGCCATTTGACAACATCTAACTCGGACAATCCAACTGGGCTTTTATGCTCAATCTCACCAATAACTTTCTGCAATGCATCTAGTTCGATTCCCTCTCCATCATCCTTGAGGCACTTGAGGATTCGTGCCACACAGTTCCTTCCACTTTCAATCATATCAATAACGGCATTCATGTTCTCCGACATTTGTCGTGCAGACGGATCTCGCCGACCGAATGCCTCCTCTGGGGTTGGAAGAGAATGCGCCTTTCCCACCAGCTCCAGCAAATCAGTCAATGGTGGCTTGCTATTGTTGTCTCTGCTATCACCTCCTGTACCAAGAATACTGTTCGAGTACGCAAGAATGGATTTCCAGATCTTCTTCGCTTTTTCAATCTCCTCTGCGGACCAGGTGAAACTGAAGGTCCTGAGTCTCGTAGCAGGCAATGGTAAATCAGAAGCGGATAAATTAGAATCGTGAGTAAACCCCCGCAGCCGCCATGGCTGATTCCCCCTGCACAAATCACTCGTCGCGATAGATGCTGGGTCAAAGTAGTGATATGTGCAATCACTACTCGAGCGGTAGTCTCCGAGCATTGTCGGTCGAGCTTGATGCACTCTCCACCTCCATGATTCTGAAGTAAACGCGGTTGCATCCGGGTAAGATGCATTGGCCTCTTTCCGCTTTTTCTTCAGTTGCTTCCTCCGTTTGACGCCTTTACAAGGTCGGTGGTGAGCAAACATGTGAAATCATTTCAAATAATAGGTAATGTAGGTAGGACTTACCGTAACCTCGGTCGTAATTGACCATAATAGAAAATTTGGCTCTCTGTGAATCGCCGTGATGATTTGCATGTAGGTACGCAAGAGCCTGTTCATCGTCCTCCATCCCACACAAAGGAAGTTGTTTTGAAGTGGACTCTGGCAAGGATGGACCCGGATCTTGCGCCAGCATTGCCTTGACTGGATTGGAAAGTTGATCATCAATTTCTGACACTGATAATGGCTTACCACCATTACCTACATCATCAAGAGTGTTCCCGAGCATAGCTTCGTCATCATCCACAACCCTATCGGCTAACTTTCGTTTATTCCCTCTACCTCTTCCACCGCCAGTCTTATCTGCCCCTGACGGTAGGACTTCAACTTCGAACTTCTTTGCTGTTGCATCATCCCAAATATCATCAATTGATAGGTCACCATGCGGACGAGGTGTTTGGAGAAAGATGTTGCGGGAAAATATCAGAAAATCATCGAGATCATCCAATGTCACGGGTGGTGAATGTGACGTAATCATTGCATTGCCATCGTTCAGAGGTTCAGTAGCAGTGTCGGTAGAATTTGCCACATTATCCATGCAAATGAAATTACGGGACGGAGGCGGCTTGTGCACGCAAAGTCCACCCCTAGGAATGATCCGTGAACCATATGTAACCTGCATGTGAGCAGCGGCGGCATTCGCGATGTCCACCGCCGATGTCTCACCACTAGCCATGGAATGTTCCATCCCCTCACACATCATCTTAGACGCTGCAGTGAAGCCTCCTCCGACTTCCGCACCACTACTTCCTCCTCCTCGGCCCCGACCACCGCCACTGCGTCCTCCTCCCCGTCCACGCCCTCCACGTCCGCCACCACGACCACGGTTGCCTCTTCCTCCCGTTCCTCCCCGTCCACCGCCTCTTCCAGTTGTTCGAGTACCAAATGTTGAACTACTCTCTGCAGAGCCACTTGCGCTGCCTCCAGACTCTTCTCCAGCTTCGGATTCGCCCCAACCACTACCGCTACTGGTGCCACTTCCGACTCCATCCCTCGTTGCATTCTGCTCCGGTGGCACGTAGAGTGGTACAGCACATTGGAAGGCAGGGCCAATCTTCGGCTTGGTGTACTTCGCAAAGTGGCCAAAGCGAGATGCAGATCCCCATTCTCCACCACCTCCGCCATGATTGGTATTTTCTCTTGGTGGCGTAGTTGCTGATGTTTTCGTGGTGGTGGTGGTGGTGGTGGTTGTCGTGGACGTCGTCGTTGTTGCAGAGGAAGCGTCGAGGCCGAGACGACCCGAACTACTACCCGTACTTCTTTGTCGAGATGATACCACTTGGTCTTGGGCTGTCACGTCGCCGCCGCCCCCGCCACCCTTCCCACCCCGGCGACCGGTGGATGACATTGCTTCACTTTCCTGATGAGATATGAGATGGTAGAGACACTATCTCTGTTGCCGATTGGACTATTATTCAGTTTGTTGTTCAACCTCCAGGCAATACGATACAATTGAATTGAATGGAGCTGCCCTCGAAAATTTTGTTAGCGGGTTCATCATGGCATGCCGCCGCCCTCCCGATCTGCTGAGTAGGACCATACAAATATATTTTTAATTAGAAAAGTCATCCAACAGTAAATATTCAACAATATCTTCATAAATAAAGAACTTTTTACATTATTTACATACCCCTTTCGATGAATCCTTCTCTTTCCACTTTTCACTCTTTTTCTCTGTGGTCAGGCCTTCGCGTCAATGATAGGTGACCCGTCCGTCTGTGGTCTCCAACAGTGCACATGCCCCGATGGTAGCAAGATACAAGATACACCTGTACCTTAATGCAACACCTGCACCTTGCGCCACCAAAAGCTTATATTTTTACTGTTCATTACAACAACATGAGACGTCGTTTCAGGCTGCTCTAATATTTGTTACAAATCTAATAAGTCAATTGGATTCAACCACCACAATCCATGCTATGGAGCCTTGTTGATGGAAGCCGCAGTTCTCTAACGTCATGCTCAAATTGTCATATGTTCGTTTGGGGTATGAGCTTGCAATCGAAAAAGGATAGAACAGTTGTCTCCATTCTCTTTTGATTTCATTGTAAATATTGTCGTCGGTAGATGAAGCATCTCCAGAAATAGGTGCATCGATTGCTGCGTTTGCATCATCATTGTTGTTGCCATCCTCCTCATCTGGACTCCACAATAACTTGCATTCATCCAATGCCAAAAGAGCGAAATCATAAACCAACCCTATCGAATGTTCCGAAGCAAACTTTCCATCAATCTTTTGTCCTGACGGCAAAAGAAGCCTCACAGCAATGTCGAGATCTGTCTCCTCATGGTTGTCGGTGATTTCAATGCTGTGATGAGCAATTCCGGCGACGGCAAGTCGTTGTCTTGCTTCATATAGGGCCTTCACTCTTCTTGACTCTATTTCATTCTTCAATGCATGTTGTCGAGCGCGATGTTCATCATTTTCTAACGATTGTTGATACTCCACATCTTGCTCCTGCAACAATATGCTCCGTTCCATCTCGACCAGCTCATTGACTTGTCGTGATTGTTGTCCGATATTGTGATGTGTTTGCAATAGTAATGATTCTTGGGCAATGACATTCATCCTTCGGGTATATGCATCATTAGCAGCACGATGATCCAGGTCGCTTTGCAATTTCCGCCTGCGGATGTGTTGCTGACTGTGCAATTGCTGTTGCGTCCGTCTGTTTTCAATCAAAATTTTCTCTTGTTGTTTATTACGAATTTCATCGATACGATTTGAACATATGGTTGCATTCGATACGATGTGCTTTGAAGTGCTAACGACCACATTCTTTTGTCGATTGGAATTATTGATGTTCTCATCGTCCGAATTATCTCTCGTGGTGGGACAAAACCCAACCATATACTTCTGATCTTTGACCCAAGCGTCACTTTTTCTTCGTTTGAAGTACCACCGCATGAGGAACGTTACCACTACAACGAGCAGTGAGACCAGAATTCTAATGTCGGCAATTTTCACATCGTATTGCAAAGATGCGAGCTGCCTACCACCGGCGTCATCGTTAACTACAGGCTTCGCAGGAAGGTCTTCGGACTCCTCTACCATGCCACCATCCAGAAACGCGTCGGGAGCATATTCATCTATCATACGACGGTCTGATTGTGCACCGTGTACACTTCTATCGCACGCCTCGGATGGATTGGGATCTTCTTCCGCCATAGGGAGCTCGTCGCGGTCATGGTCATGGTCAAGCCGACTGTGCCCGCGCTTTTGCCCTTGAAGCGTCGGGCGTCGACGGACAGACTGGGCAATGAGTATGACAACGGACAGACTGGGACATTTGGCGCCACCCGCCTCCACTCATGGCACATCGACATCGACAGCTTCTCTCTTCGACTTCCGCCAGTAGGGGTAGGGTGCACCAAGCAAGGGAAGGGTTGGTACCATCGGTAGGGAGAGAGAACGCATTGCATTACTACTACTTCGTCGCATCATGCCAAGCCCCAACGACGGTCATGATCGAAGCTTACGCCGGCCACAGGGTGATCACCTCGCCTCGCCTTCTTCGCCATCTCAAACGGGGGTTTGTGGCAGCCAGCTAAGCACTCCCATTATGTCTCAGCAGCGGGCCAAGACGCTGGTTCTCAACACCCCACCCTCATTCAATGATGGAGGGAATGATGCCTCAGTGGCCATTCCTTTTCCCAATGCTAAGACGGCGACATCATTTCCTCAACAGACACCTGCACTAATGATGCCAAGTCAGCATTATGACATGTTGGAGCCCCCGGCATGGAAACCACCAGAGGCAGATGAAATCGAATTTACCGATGCATGGAACAACACGCACAACAACCAACACCACTATCTCCAACCTTCCTCCAACAGAGATGATTCGTCCATTGGCTCCAATCTCACCAATAGTAGTCTCATGAACACTAGTGTAATCTGCAATGCGCACATGGCATTACGCCCCCGAGGGTACTCATGCTCGCTTACTACGGATGCTCCCAGTATAGGATCCTGTCCTCAGGCACATCGTGGAGCAGGAGGAGGACATATATCGCATCATCGTCGACATCCATCTCTACCAGTCTCCATATTCTCCTCGACACCGCACCACAGCCTATTTACGACGGAGCACAACAAACGATACCTCAATGCACTTCAGCCCACGACGAAGAACAATCCATATGAACTTAATTCTAATTTTAATCGATCACAAGTTCAAGCGGATGGTGCTAAGGCAGGATTGGTCGGTACGCTATTGGACTTGTACGTGATCGATCGAATGGTAGATTGTGCATCAGCAAAGATGTTGGTGACAAAGAATGAACATGAAAGTGTTGACGGTGTCACTCTTCCGAGGAAAAGCAACGTGGGTAGTGGTAAGCATGCATCATCACGACGGACATCGCTTGGGACTGTCGATGATATTCGTTGCATATTGGAGTTGCACAAGGTAGATAAAATTGTGGATAGGTTCAAGCTCGATCTTCAAATGCCACAATTCTTTGAAGATGAGGCATGGGAAGGGAGCGTGTGGAGGGATTTGAGAAGAACCGATGTAGAGATCGAGAATATGAAGTTAAAAGCCACGGAGGACAAGAAGGAGAATGAGGAGTTGCCTCGCCGTGAAAAACCGATTTTGCAGTTCCAGTATGATGAGCAAAGTGAGGATGGAGGATGGGAAGTAGATGAAGGAATTGGCGCAGGTGGTGGGTCGGCTGGATCATCCTACCATTTTTTAGATCCTCACGAAACTGATGGGCTTCAGGCGCACTCCTATCATCATTCAAAAGTGGCAGCGTCGATAAGTGATGACCTTCATGATGTGATCGAGTTGTTGCGAACTGATTTTGAAGTCGACGGTGCCTCTCGGCGGCACAAGGAATTGGAGATGATAACACCTCTATTTTTGATAGATCAGGAGATGAATAAAACGAGACTTCGCTCGGAGGCAAAAGACCTATGGGACACAGATTTGAAGGCATTGTACCTGACCGACTTGGAGGTTGATAAGGCAAAGGAACGAAGGTCACTCGAATTCCCTACGGCGAAGAAGGGCAAGGATTCGTTGCCTCTCATGGAATCATCTGAGCAATTGATGAACGAAGAAGTGAAAGAAATTCTATCGCAGCATATCCCCCAAGGTCCGCGGGAGATTTTCCAAACTCCCCGACATGTTGTTGCAGCGAAAGGAACCCTTCCACCAGCACATCTTGCACTTCCGCCTCCGGTGCCCATGTCTTCTCCCCAAGCATCGACAAACTTTATCAACTCCTCGACGCATGATAAGGCCAATGCAACCCATACAACGGCACCGACCATCACCAAACGATCAATATTCTCTAGCAGAGAAAAGTCTTCTGCGGCAAGTCAGTGCGGGTTTCAACTTGGAGTGATGGCACCTGGTACTACCACTACTGTTGTCATGGCGAAAGGAGGAGAGACGATCGATGGTATTCCTATTGGTACAGTTGTGATGAGATAGACGCTACCCACGTTCGCTGCTGATGGGTTGCTATTCTATTCATTGCTATGATTTACACATTCCCCGATAATAAAAAGAAAATCGAGGTGATAACACATTTGAAGAACTTGATAGTTCCAAACTTTTACAGACATCAATTACCGACTATCCCAAATAGCCGTAACACGCAATAGCGTCAGCAATAATTATTCCTCACTCGCCATTGAGTAGATTTGTATCGGATTCAACCTTTAGTTGTCTCCTTCACACACAAACGTATTCTGTGACAAGATCAATGCCACAATCAAACCATAAAGGCCCAAGGCCTCGGCGAAAATTAGAATCAAAATCATACCCACGAAGAGCTTCTCTTGTTGTCCCACCGCTCGTACACCAGCGTCTCCGACAATTCCAATGGCCATACCGGCAGCAAGACCAGAAAGACCACAGCAAAGTCCAGCGGCCAAATGTGCAAATCCAGTGTACAAACTATATTGACTGAGTCCATTTTGGGGGGCGACGATAGATCCCTGAATAATAACTGCCACGATAAGGCCATAAATACCCAACACACCCGCCATGACTACTGGAATAATGTTACGCATAACAAGGCCGGGGTTCATGACACCCATGGAGGAGATGCCAACACCTGATTTGGCCGTCCCGTAGGCAGCGCCAATGTTGGCGAATACTAATGCAGCTGTGACGCCCATGAACCCGAAGAAGGGGGCACTGGCGGGGCAGGTTTCCATTTCGACACTCATTATGAATTATTATTTGGTATTGATGATCGAACGTGGGCTAGCGAAATGTCGCCGGAAGCAATGACGAGAGCAGCGGGGAAATATTAGCAGAGTCGAGGGAATAACACAATAGGATGATCAAAAAGGCGTTAATGACGGCAGGAGGGGACGGTCCTGCCGCCATTGCCCATGGAGTTCTTTCTTACCAATTATTTACTCCTGTTATTGATTGTCCTTGGTGGATTCGATGGATAATTATTCGTGAGCCTAGTGCTTTTTTTGCTTGTTGCAGGGTTGGTTGGGCTGGTTCCGGAGGTGCGTGGTTTGTGTGTGTTGTTGGCACGTCGTTCCGTCGCACAACGAGAGAGGGCAAGCTCTTGTCAAGCGTCTATCTTTAGTAAGGAGGAATCAATACGAACAAGCGCCGGGCGATTTGATCTTTCTCGAAATTTTGAGGAAAAAACTGACTTTCTTGCTTTATATGCCGTTGAAATTGGCGACCTGCAATGTCTGTCCATCGACTTTCTCATGTTAGCGAGAAGCGAGAAAGAGGAGTGGCCAAAAGATTATTTGAGCATCACTGTCTTTTTACGTCAATCTTTTATTTCGGCAGCCCTATCTTCCGCCATGGCCGCTGCGGACTGCAGACTCGGACAAAAATTCTTGCTATTGCTGTTGGTAAGTGCTGCCGCTTGCGGATGGTATGGATGAATCTCCATTGCTATCAAATAAGTATGGTGAGGAGTAGCATGTCGTATGAATGCGTCTGCAGAATTGACGGGTCGGTGGCAGAGGGTCTGGGTGGGTGAAGCGGTCATTGGCGGTGGGACGCGCCGGTGTCGATGTCGGCGGTCGGCGGCTGCAGACCTCTGCAGACACACCTTCGCCGCTCCCTTTCGATTCATGAAATGTTGCTCCCCCCTCTTGTTCCTTGATATTTGACATCATCTACTAGTTTTTGGAATCGATCCGTCTGCTGATGATGTGGCATTGTGGCATGCTCTGGATCCGCTATCACCCCATTTATTTTGTATCGCTTCAGTTGAGTCTCAATGGTCCTATCATTCCATTCTCACTTCCCAAAGATAAACCCCAAAAACAATAATCATGAGTGCCGAAATGGAAACCTGCCCCGCCAGTGCCCCCTTCTTCGGGTTCATGGGCGTCACAGCTGCATTAGTATTCGCCAACATTGGCGCTGCCTACGGGACGGCCAAATCAGGTGTTGGCATCTCCTCCATGGGTGTCATGAACCCCGGCCTTGTTATGCGTAACATTATTCCAGTAGTCATGGCGGGTGTGTTGGGTATTTATGGCCTTATCGTGGCAGTTATTATTCAGGGATCTATCGTCGCCCCCCAAAATGGACTCAGTCAATATAGTTTGTACACTGGATTTGCACATTTGGCCGCTGGACTTTGCTGTGGTCTTTCTGGCCTTGCCGCCGGTATGGCTATTGGAATTGTAGGTGATGCTGGTGTACGAGCAGTAGGACAACAAGAGAAGCTCTTTGTGGGTATGATTTTGATTCTAATCTTTGCCGAGGCCTTGGGACTTTATGGTAAGGGAAATTATTGCACCAGTGTCTGGGCAACCGATGCCAATTGAGCTGTGTTTCCCATGAATGGGAATTCTGCATTGTCTCAATTCAATCTTCTTTTTCTTTCCCTTCTAGGTTTGATTGTGGCTCTGATCTTGTCGCAGAACACGTTCGTCTGCGAGGGAGACAACTAAGATTCGTTGATGTGAGGACATGGGTGTTACTACGTGCTTCGACCTCTGATGGGGTCAAAAATAATTTGTGAATGCTTTGTATTCCCCTTTCAGTTGGTTGTGATGTCGTTGATAAATGTACTCCCTTGTAAATAGACTTCATGCGCTTCCAGTGCCTTGTCTGAGGCCAAGCGTGCGCAGAACTATGATTTTTCGGTCCATCATTTCTCGTGAATCGCAAGTAGGTCATTATATTTATAGTTGTTAGTCAGGTAGTTTCCAAACTAGTTCTGAGCATTGCGTTTATCTTCGACACTAACTTCTGTCTGTGGGCATAGATTTCATGTCGAAGCAAAGGGGTAACATAGTTTTGATGATGCTTGCTCAATGACCACCCTATTGGAGAGCTTTGAGACGTTCAATTTCCTCAGGTTTCAAAATTCCTAGCGTTCATTCATCGACTCCGAGTAGATATGGACGGTGATGTTATTTCAACAAACTAATTGACGCAATCAACATCCACCTAACCTAATGCGACCCTTCGCCATCCGCCTCTTCAAAACTCTTCTACCCCCCACACTCTCCTTTCTTCTTCTAAACCCATGCTTGCGCCTCTTTCTAATGATGGACGGCTGATATGTCCGCTTAATAAACCACGTTGAGAGATCGCCCAGGAGTGATTGGAGGCTATCTACCAGCTTCTCGCCGACGGTTATAAGGGAGGAGCTCGTCGTTGTGGCGACGGAGCCAATATTCTCAAAACACGATGTTGTAAGATGAAATAATGTCTTCCGAGGGACTATCTCTCGTCGCGGTAGCGGTAGCCCAACAAAATACATCGATTCAGCAGCGGTCGCGACGCAGTGACGACCAAGCACAAGTTGGTGGCGCTGCCAGAGTGCTTGTACTGGAGAATGGCGGCAGATCGACCTTGCGAATAACGACATAATTGGAAAATAACGATTGTGGAAGGGGGTGTAGAGATCCTATGGACTGGTAGCGCTTGAGCCGGCGACGTCAATCGGCATCGGCAATCGGCATCAATTATGATCTGCCGATGACGATGAGATAATTGAAAATGGCGGGAAGACATTATTTGGCGAACAAAAGTGATGGGAATATGGCGGGAACGATGAGATACGATGAACCATGAACCATGAAACCATGGACGCCGACGCCGATGACGATACATAATAGATGAAGGTCGTCCATCAGAATGAATAGCACTGCATTTACAAGGAGAAGAGCAAATACATCATTATCTTATTCGTCTTCGTCTTCTTCTTCGGTCAATGACAACTGTAGCGATGCCACCGACAAGACATGCTCGAACTGCCAAAACAATGCTGTTCGTCGGAGAAGTTCACGTCAACCAAAGTGTCGTAGCGAAGTCAGTCGACTTGCCGGGAGGAAAGGTCAGATACTCAATTACTTCAGGTTGGTATGCAACAATATTAGCAAGCTGCGCGTAGTAGATGTCGCATTATTCGTAGGCCTCGCGGCCAAGGTAGCATCCATATTTTACTCGAGGCGATGTCCTGCAGCTTCACCTCCACCTTCACCTTCATCGCATCCAGCATTGGTGTTAGAAACTAACGATACAGTGATAACATCGACCGACAAAACATCTTTCTCCTCAAAATGGCAGAAAATGTGGACAAAGCATAAAATGCCATTTCAATCACCACTTCTTTATCGCCGCGAAGATGACGACTACTCGTTCGGCTACGATTCCTATGTCGATGACGATCAAATCGGACACATCCAACCGAAACAAACAATAAATAAGTTTAGGGGCATGTTCCTTCGTGATCGTGATTTTGAGAAAAAGAAGCATCAACTGAATGCTCACGGATATGTCCTTGTTGATGACATATTGTTCAACTCCGATACATATCGTGGAACGACAGAGGCTGCATTAATAGACTCTGCTGTTGATGTCAATCATCCTGATATTGCCAAACCCATCAATGAATCGTATCCAGCATTTGAATTTAGAAATGATGAGGATCTACATCATCACCATATCTTGGATGATGATTGGGATCATTACTACTCGATCGATGACGATATCAAACGCGGCACAACTGGAATGGGATTAAACCAAAACGACGATGAAGTACAAGAATTGCACGAACAATACGGAAGAGGAAGTGGCGCAGGAATTTCGGTCGAACAAGATGTATGCACCCTCCCTGAATTTTATCGACTGTACAAACCGACTTGCAATGAAATGCATGCCATGCTTAGCGGATACCATTGGCTCATTGGTGAAGACATTTATTCAAGGCGTTGGAAGAGGCGGAAACATTCTTTACCTGACAATTCCCGCTTCTCTAAATATCTCGCCAATGGTTATTATCGCGATGCATTCTTGGTTCAGCAATCGTTTGTGCCATCTTCTGATGACAAAATCCCCTCCACTCGATGGGATGAGGTAGTTTTCAAAACGATGCATCACATGTACGAGACAGAAGGCGCCATGTCAAACGATGATGAAATGGATAATCTCGGCTTGGGCTTTGACCCTGATGACAAGTACACTTTTACTAATTACAAAGAATACATGCGCATGGATGCCATGGTGATGGAGCGGTTGACATCCTCTCCACGCGCAATCGACATATACTCACATTGTGCAATGTCTTCCGTGATTGAATTTGCTCCGATCGACATGCAAGATTATATTATGCCGACGATTGGTTATACTCCCAAAAAGATATTACGGCGAGGAGCCAAGCATATAGGTGGTTGGGATGGACCACTTAACAGTTACATATCACCTGAGGAGAAATTAGAGATTGCACTTCAAATGGCAAAATGTTTGGCTGTGATGCACGGCTATGATGGTGGTCCGATAGTAAATGTTGATGTGCAGGTAGGCCAATTCTTCAGAGGTCGAGATGGAATGATTAAGATTGTAGATTTTAATCGAGCCGAACCTCTCATGTATGATACACACAACGAGAAGTATTGCAAGTGGACCAATGGGGAGCCAACTGATGGGCAGGTAAGCTATGCAAGTGAAATCATGGCATTCATCATCGTGGTAAATGTCCTAATTCTTTTTCCTTTCATGTCAATAGTACCGTTCTCCTGAAGAGAATGTCGATGCTCCTTTAACAGAGAAGATTGATGTGTACAGTTTCGGCAATGTGTTGTACACTTTATTAACCGGCACGATTGTGTGGGAAGAAACTGAACGTCAAGAACGAACGAGTCGAATAATCGAAGGAAATACGCTGCCGATTCCTGCCTATGTGAAAGAGTCTGCCAGCTACCAAATACTTGCTAATGCTATAACGTTTTGCTGGACAAATGATGCTGAGGAACGACCATCGATATTCGACGTGGTCAGTTACCTGGAAGAAGCCGCCGCGTCTCAGGAAATGAATGCAAATGAATTTCATGCACGGAGCTTGGACATGCGAACAATGAATTCACATAGTGTACCCAGATTAAGAATCTTGTAGCATTATTAGCAATATCAATTATTGAAGAACGGTGGAAACTCTTTGCCTGACACGTGACAATTATCCCCAATATCTTGACGATTTATACGAAATGGAGACCTCGTTGCCCCATGAGAATAATTCCGATTGTTTCCATTTTGAGGTCGAGGTTGCCCTCCATGCTTTGGTCCATATCTAGCTGAGTAACTGTTACCCGAGAATATTGAACTGTAGTCGTCATACCCGTACCCCCTGGAGAAGGATTGTCGAATATGACTATTTCGAGGCTCGTACATTGGACCACCCAACATGGTTGCGAAGTAATCATCTCCTAGCCGTTCCTGCTTGTCTTTCAGAAGCTGATAGGCGCTGTTTATTCTTGCGAAGTTTATTGATGCCCTCTCACGTTCTTCTGGTGTGGCATCTACAGCAATGGCATCAGGGTGGTATTTCTTTGCCATTCTAAGGAATGCACGTCGAATGTCATTCACACTTTGTGGAGGATTGTGGTAATCCAGCCCAAGCAACTCCAGTGGGTCGTTAGTGTCAGGTAGTTGGTGTATAGCCCTGCTTTTGATAATAGACACCGACTGCTGAGTCTGGAGTCTTTCATTTTCAGCTTCTACCTGAAATCCTTCATTACCTTGCCTCCTCTGTCTAACACGCGCTACCTCTGCTCGTAACTGGGTAATATATTCTTGCTCTAACTGCTCAAGCTCAAGCTCAAGTCGTTCATTCTCCTTTTCCTGTCTCAAGTACACCACCTCTTCTGCATCATTCTTTGCTGCAAATTGATCTAGCTCATTTTGCAATGTTGTCTGTCCAACATTATAGTCTTGTTCTGACGGTTCGTGTTGATATGCTGAAGTAACGTCAGGTATTTGATCATAAAATTGATCACTTATTTCGACATGTTCAGTTGTATCGTCATGAGAGTCATGTTCATATGCTGCATTTTCGTCTTCTGATCCCAATTCAGTTTCCTGTGGTGCAAATACTTCAAAAGCCGATTGTTGCACTTCAGGTTGTTGCCGTTGATACCCTCCATTGACTTGGAAATAGCCGTCTTGGTTGTCGTAATTCCACTCCGGCTCGGAATGTGGAAACTTTGTATCAATGACACTGCGTAATGATTTGGATGATTTCTGTATTTGGTGACCAAGTGCTGTAATTTGCTCGTTGACAACGTCAAACAACTCTGTAAATCTTTGTGGTCGATTACTCGGTTCGTTTATTTGTTGATGGACCGTAGGTTCATTCATTCCATTATGGAAGTCCAATTGTTGCGAATATTGATATTGCTCCTCTGCATGCCCTTGAGGATGGAAATATTCATCAAGAACATCCCGGTCTAGGAGACCATATGAATCATTCAGTGCCTGAGGTGTGACGAATCTCCCGTCCGAAGCAAAAGCGGTGGCATCAAACGCGTTGGATATATCCATCGGTTGGTATTGTAACCATCCATTTTCCTCCTGCCCACTAAAGTAGCCTACCCACGCCGAATTCTCCTCTCCCTCTAGTTCCAGTGAATCAGTCAATGGCAATGCAGCATTGGAATGAAAATTATTTTCCCGAAGCAGCTTTCCCATCTCTTTCAAATACAGGCTGGTAGGATCCAATGATAGTGCATGTGCGTAGGACATACACATGAATGAAAGGATAGACGGACAGATCATCGGTATCACCGAACGAAGCCTTGGGCGCAGCCCACTCCTACTTCGACGGGTGACCATTTTTGTCGGGTCAATTATTTGCAAATGATTAAAGGAGGTAATTAACCAAATATGAAGTTAAACCTCAGGATTCGTTGCGATCAGACGTTTGGTGCTTTATCATTGATTGATATCGTAATCCATCAAATGCAAGTACTTCTTGATCATTCTTGATGTTGATGATTGATGTATTATGCAGTATGCTGCGATGGCGATGGTGATAATGAAGGATATGGATATGGTGATGGTGATGGGTTTGTTGTTGAGGAGACGGACATCATGGTTGGCTTGGTAGTGTGCAACGGTGCGGTAGAGGTAGAGGCAGATACTCCTATGCTTGGTGGCAGTGGCAGTAGATAGGGAGTGGTGCTTGTGGTGGACCGATGACGCGGATTGCTGACGTCAGCGCTCACGTACTCGCCTCCCGCCAAATTCATGCCACGTGTAAGTTCGAAAGCAAAAATATTGGCCACGTGGAAGCTTGACTTCCTCGATCTCCGTCGAGTTGAGCAAAAGGTAACAATAAAAAGAGAAAGTGTGCATCCGGTGGGATTTGAACCCACGAGTACGAATACATTCGAACTTGAGTCGAACCCCTTAGACCGCTCGGGCACAGATGCTAATCCTCGGTGTTGATCAAGTGTCGGTGTAATCATTATAAAGTACATTATTTTACAAACATCATTTCATCATCATCTACTGCTCGACTGCTCGACAACGAGGCATGGCTGGAGCGACGAGGCAAGCGGAGGAATATTCCTGACGGAAGGAAGGGGGAAGAATCTGCATCAAGTATTGATAGAGTAATTCGACGCTCTGGTGACTGGAGAAGCGTTGTCGTGGTTGACAACGGTCCTTATGGTGTACATAGGTACTCAATCATCATAAACGAGAAGAAGATATTGTTTCACTCCTGACATATCGGATTGTGTAGTTTTAGTATCATTATTTATAATGCATTTACTCTTCAGGAATTTCAACTTCACCGTCGTCAATTCCAGCCTGGATATCCCTGGGGCTCTCGCCATTCACAGTGCATCCGATAGAGTTGCAGGTACCAAGAATCTCCTTCACAGTGCCTGCCAACTTTTTAGCCATGGAACGCTCTCTCATCTGCCTGGCAATGTCAATGACCTGATCCAAGGTGATGTTTCCGTTGTGCACAATGTTCTTAACCTTCTTCCTATCACGCTCGGGCTCGTTCAATGCCTTCATGACGAGGGATGAGGAGGATGGGATCATGGTAACGGTGGCTTGACGGTTCACAACCGTGAGCTTTACGGTGACGTTCAATCCCTTCCAGTCCATGGTGGCCTTTTGGATATCTTCACCAACCTTCTTTGGGGAGAGGCCAAGCGGACCAATTTTGGGAGCGAGAGAAGAGGCAGAGCCGATTTCTCCGCCGACTGTGCGCATGATGACTTAAGAGAAGAAAGCATGACGACGACAAAGACGAACGCAAAGTTAATGCAGCGTCAAATATTGATAATGATAACGATAGTATAATGCATACGGCACGATGCCATCGAAGCAATGTAACCTCATGCTCGCCATTGAACATTCTACATGCGTATCACATCATGCAACATGCATCACCATCATTGGTAAAATCTTACCGATCTTAACGTCGTCTCCGCCTGGTGGGCCGCCCATGGTGTTTATAGACGATGTACTGAAGATTGACTACGCCGACGGCAAAGTAGGAGGAGTGCTTACTGTTGATAGAGTAAGCAGATAATCCGATTCGGTTTGTTCCGGATCGATGATGAATTATTGTGTGAGCGATTGGCGCTGTGCGGGTGGGAAGGCCGGCGGGCTGCTTGTTGTGAAGATGACGATGGACGTCTTGCCATCTCCCCCTTTGTTTCTGGCTACATACGAATGCAAGATCTTGAGTAAGCGGTAAGTGAAACTACGCATGACGGACAGAGTGACGGATCTTCCTCCCGTCCGTCACCCGTCACGCACAACATTGCCTTGCCATCACAACACCGACAACAAGAACAAGCATACCATGACATCCGATTGAGCTGTGAGGATGTTGAATAATGGGCATTCGCCAAGGCAGCATATGCCATCAGCGTCGTCGACCTTCTTTCTCTCTACTGAATATAATATGCTCCATTTTCTTGGTGGAATGGAGAAGTTCGATCGTCGTCGCATCCCTCTGTCTTCCGACGGTGGCAAATCGTCGTCATGGTCGACATCGTCAACACATCGGTAGCAAAATCTTTTACCGGCACGGTAGCAGCGATAGATGTCTTCGTGCCATCGAACGCGACAATATAAATCGTTATTGTGTATTTCCATCTTCTTCTGCGACCAAGTTAGAGGCAACGAAATATGGAAATGCAAATTCTTCAAGCAATCACCCGCCAGATAATGAGAACGATAATAGAGTTGGTGTTGCATCTTCGACAGACCAAGATGCAAGTACATCACCCACTGCAGAAGAAATGGTGCCAAAAACCAAGTCAAGTAGCAAATGGGAAGCTAATGACTTTGATAATGATCGTCGACTTCTCAAAATTGCATTAGCACGTGAATCTGCGATATCAGACCTGCAACAGCAACAACGCCAATACACTTTGGATTATGGGTTCGCTCGGAATAGACGACCGCTAGTGAGAGATTTATTGCATACATTCGTGAAGATTTGTGCATGGCTGATATTCTTGGTCAGTGTTCATGGCGATAGTGCGTTAGATGGATATTGTCTTCGAGATGTCTGGAATCAACCAAAGTCGACTCTGCGCAAATTTCACATTCTTGCTATGAAGACTATTTTTGCAGTGACTACCTTTCACCACTGGGTTGTGGGTATGGTACTTCCATTATTATTGCTATTGTTGGTCAAATATGGAACTTTGGGACCCGATGAACGTACATTGGATGAATACTCCAATTCGCGACCTGGTCAGCTCCCTACTAATGCAAAGACATTTTTCTATTCATCAAACGAATTTTCCAAGCAAAGAGCAAAAGCTAAGGACACTGGGAATTTTGTGCTGTGTTTACTTGAGAATTGGTCTTCGGCTGTCGTACTGTCGTTAGTGATGAGATTATACTCATTGATTGCATCCCAAAGAATGGATAGGACCGTTGCGGGTTCTGTTGGTAAAAGTTTTATCTTTTCCCGTCTTATCACTCGCATAGGTGCAGCTGCGGCACAACATCAATACCCCTCTTTACTATTTGAACTTAGGCGTGGTGATAGACCTCGGCCTATCTGCCGATCATTGGCGTACATGCAGAGGGCGGTCAAGGTGCTGTCCGAATGGCTTCCGCTGGGTGTTGCATCAGATTTGGCATTGTTGCTTGGCAATCGGGGTGTGAATTCTGGTACAGTCGTATTTGGAAGAAAAGTTGCATCACTCACCTCAATAATTCCACCGTTGTGTCATTTGGTTGCACTTGGAAGGATTGTTCGAATCTCCAAATGCTCTGCCGTATCACTTTCTGAAGCTACATACTTTCCGCCTTCTGTTGCCAACATAGAAGAAGATGGGTTTTCATTCGACAATCACCGAGCGCAAATCAAATGGAGGTATCAACTTCGATGGCGAACACCTCAACGACTTCTCGAGACGATAAGAACATGGAGAAACTATTTCTTCACGGGGCATGTCCCTCTTCTTCTTGAAATGGACGAATGGAAAAAGCAGCCAATCCAATTCGACGACTTTTCTACGGAAGGCACTCAATACAAGTTCCGCGGAGACACTGCAACAACGCGCATTAATGAAAATAACGTCGAATGTATGCCAAACATAGATGCCATTGCAGAGTCACTCTCACTTATCTTCCGCGACCGTGATGCCGGAATTCGAAATGCAACAGAAGCTCGTTTTTCCAAACACCAAGAATCATATGACACAAAAACACTTGACGATGTATTGGGTGTGGCAGTTCAACAAACATTTGGCATTGGATTATCATTCGATTTTGATCACTTTGACGTCCCCGTAGATGACGCAAGCATATCCATCCACCAACTACGTGCACGTATGGCAAAGAGCGCTATTAGACGGAAGCGGGAACTTGACAACGCAATGAGAAATGAGCTGGATGTTTTACATAGATTGAAGGACAATGTCATTACACCACAGAATAATGAGGTTGCTGAAAGTGAAATGGCATCTGTAGAGCAGAGTATTCGAGAGCGTCATGCCGATGAGTTAGCCAGAATGACACATGCACTGTGCACTTTGATTCCCATCAGTGCTGACGCACCCAAGGGCACCGAGCGTTATGACAGCCCGATTTTGATTGCTCACTATGTCGACTTAAAAGTAGCCCCACCGCGGGGTGAGTACACGGTCACAAAGCAAGTTGAACCTGATCCAATATCTGTGATAGAAGATTACGTTAGGAAGGACTTTGGTGATGAGGCTGCCGACGCCTACCGACGGGACGAAATCGCAGCTAGACAAAAGGAGAAAGACATGTTATCAGAATTCCGTCAGCGGTATGGCGAGATAGAGGACGATGATACTTCGTAGGTTCACTTTTGTTGATACCAGTAGTATTTTAGACGTACATGTTTTTTCATCTCAACGATGTTAATTAGATTTACTTCTTTGGATATTCTACAATCCCATTTCTCTCTTTAGCTTCTCAAAGTCATCATCTACCTTCAGCTCGCGCAATCGTTTCTTGTCCTGGTTGGCGCGTTCAGCAGATGATTGTGATCGGCGATGGGGCGGAACCCATGACTCATTTTGTCGAGGAGTAGGTTTGTTACTGCTGCCTGGTGTAGATAAATCAGAGACGTTTTCACTTCCACTTTGTTGTTGCGGCTGATATTGTTGTTGTTCTGTGTTTGTCGATGCTTCGCCAACAGATTCGTCGTTTCGGTGTCTAGCACCACCGGTGCTCCTTCGCCCATATGATCCAGAGAACCCTTCATCTCTCCAACTTTTTGTAGAGGACGATGCTGGCGCTGCTGTAGTTTCATCTGAATTTGCACGTTCGTCCTGCCTACGTCTGCTACCTGAGCTCCCTCCTCCGTACGAGCCAGTGAATCCTTCATTTCTCCAGCTTTTTGCGAAGGACGATGGTGGGGTAGATGAGGTCGATGTTGATGACGATGATGTTGATGATTGTGCAGGTTCACGTGCTTGGTTGTCGGATCGAGGACGGCGACTTTCTGAATACGCATTGCCTGAACTTGCACTACTTCCATATCCCCTACCTCCCCGTCCCTCCACCATCAATTCTTTGTACCTCTCTCGCAGTCGAATCAATCGCGTCTTCCCTTTCTTCAAGTATCCCTTCACAACCTTCTCTCTTGCCTTCAATTCTGCAATACGCTCTTCTATAGCAAGCTTCTCTGAGAACTTGATTGCTGCATTCAGATCTGCTTGGG
Organism: Discostella pseudostelligera; assembly: GCA_036940085.1. Lineage (NCBI taxonomy): Eukaryota > Bacillariophyta > Thalassiosirophyceae > Thalassiosirales > Thalassiosiraceae > Discostella > Discostella pseudostelligera. The sequence continues at coordinate 50,943 of JALLBK010000145.1, forward strand.
AATCCATCAATTCATTTTCTACCGTATTCAACTTGGTCTCCAAAGAAGTAACGAGGACGTCTGTTTCATCCATCTCACTCGCTACATCGTCGAATGACCCATACAGCAGTAACTGGGATAATGATTTATCATCATCATAACCAGATTCAAAGCCGTCAATATTACGTTCAAGAAAGTCGATGAAATCTCCAACGACACTCCCCCCACCACTTCTACCTGCAACTCCCGCTGCATATCCCGCCGCCCCAGTCAATAGATCAGATAGGATTGATCCGAAAGAGTCTCCACCTGCATCATACTTGGCATCTTCTTCATCATATTTAGGCATAAAATCTTCCCAATTGGTTGACTTTTCAGTGGAAGAAGAAGATGAGTAGCTAGATTGTCTCCTATGTGGGGGTTGGTATGTCGATGATTTCGTCCCGGTGCCTACACTTGCACCCTTTCCACCTCCCGTCAACAGATCGTACGCCGCATTGATCCGTGCAAAATTCTTACTAGCTTCATCTCTCTCCAAATCAGTTGAATCTGGTCCTAGAATGACGTCGGGATGGTACTGCATAGCACGTTTTCGATAGGCTCGTTTGATTTCTTTTGCATCGGTGGTTGGATTGCGTGAATCCAAACCCAGGAGAAGGAATGGGTCGTCTGCTTGGGGGAGAGGTGGTGGCTTTGTTTTGTTGTTTGGTGATGAGGAGGATGCACGTAAGATGATTCTGGGATAGGATCGATACATGGACGGGTTCGTTGATGGAAGTGTGTTTGGTGAAGTCGTCCATCGACGCGGCGGTAGCGGAATTGAAGTAGTGAATGCAAGGATTGGTTTCATCGTTGACATGGACCAGCACATTTCAGGTGGTGTTGATGATGCAGCAGCAATATTGCGAGTGATAAAAAAGGGTGTGTTCGAATGGAATTGCGTCCCGTCGGTTCGTTTTGTCGGCAAAGGATGCTGTGATATTACTATCTGCTTTGCCTTGCCGCTGTGGTACCAACTCGTATGCCTGCCACCTCATCGTTGCATGAGATGATAATGGCATGGAGGTTCGATGGAAGAGGTATTGATGCTCCCGCCAAATACCTCCCGCCAAAGATCACTGCCACGTGTCCTAGCGAGTCTTTATTCTTTATGTCCATCTCCCGTCAAACCGCAGCTCTTCCTCCAACGAAGAACGAAAGTCTCTTTCATCTACACATTCCAAGCAAAAGTGTCCAATTGTTGTTTTCTACGGAATCAAGGATGCAATTAGCAATCAATAGAATACTGTCTTCCTATATGTACAATATTTATTCAATTGGAGTAACTCTATTCCGAAGTCATCCATACCAACGCAAGATACAGTCCCACTGTTTGAAATCCCAACGCCACAATAGCAAATTGCAGGCCCACAACTCTTGGTAGGCAACATGGTATCAGTTGATGACAGGCATGAGCATCCGATCCCTCGACTGTTCGTGTGATGAGATCATCGTAGATGTCGTACAACGAGAAACTCCCAATGAATGTTCCATAGAATAGTGTCAGATATTGCAACAGTGGATGGAAGAGGAAACGATCCATCAATATAAACCCCACCGTCAATATACAAAATCCCACACTCAATAGTATCATTGTGCGATTTGGCGCACAGAATAACGAAATCATCAGCGCGAATAGGAACAGACATGCGGAAATTAACGATGTCGTTCGATCACCACTCAATACTACCAAGACCATACCCCAAAATGCGCATCCCAAATATCCCGCGGGGATAACAATACAGCGTTTCCCACCATGATACTTCGTCACTCCCCCCTCGTTGTTGTATACCTCAATGGCATCGACCTTCCCACCGGTTATCCAACAGGCGGTGGCATGGCTGAATTCATGTACGAAGACAGCAATTAACTTCATGGGTTTAAGGAGGAGTGAGTTCCATAAAAAGAAATTGGCAAGGAGATATCCACACATGAGGGAGAGGAATATTATCTCTTCGTCGCCGCAGCAGCAATCGAGAGACCAGTTCGGGTTGGAACATGACGGTGATGTTGCCTCGTCGCCGAAAAGATCGAGGTTCTCTTGAAACCCACTCTGGAGATTTCTCTTTCGGACAAACATATTGGTTTTGCGTTGTTTTGTTTGCTAGTTTGAGGTGATTACTGACAGTTACTGACGCTGAAGAGTGTCGATTATCCGTAGCGAACCGTACCGCGATTGTCAATCTGGACGAGGTGGCAAGAAATAATTTGAAATTATCGATTTTGCCGCGTCGATGATACCTCACTGCCTCGAGAGAACTCAAACTCCAGAATAAAGCCCAGATCCCAATCGAGCAATTAACCAAAGAGTGTATCGTACAGCTACGACGACTTCGTTTTGTTCGATGACAATGGCAATGGCAATGGCAATGGTTGGGCTCGTTATCGTCAATGGGAAGAAGGTGTTGAAGGTTGAGTCGAATGAAGGAAAGAAAGACGATCGAAGGGTATCTATTCATCTTCCCGCCAATTTCGCGAAAGTCTTCTTCGAATATCTTTCTTCCCGCCAATATCTATCTTCCCGCCATTTCGATTGATACGATCATCACCCTTCACCCTTCACCTTACAATCTTTGGTCTTCAGCTCCGACGACCATGGTGGATAACGAATGGATAATAGAGTCTCACAAAGTAAGCATTAAGTAGTCCACCGCTTTGGGGCTGAATCGGCATCACTTGGAAGTCAGCACTAATTACCAATACCAATTTCATTCAGAAATGCAAGGCAAGTAGGAATGAGTTGGTGGAAACACTTCTGCCTCCTCAATGCAAGGAGCAACGAGAAATCTGCTCTGCACCTGCCCTCTGCACACATACACATGCATCTGCACATCAATACAAATACATGCACCTGCACCTGCACCTCATCCTCCTCGGCTGCATGACCTGCACCTCTGCAGCTGTACTGCACCACCTCAGCACCTCCATACTAGTATCTGCACCTGCACCTGCACCTNCACCTGCACCTCTGCACCTCTGCACCTCTCACCTCTGCACCTCTGCACCTCTGCACCTCTGCACGTTCTCTGTACCACCTCTGCACATCTGCACATCTGCACCTGCACCTGCTCTGCCCCCGTACCTCCATTACACCTCCTGCACCACTGCACCTACACCTTAAACTCTTCACCTACACCTGCACCTGCACCTGCACCTGCACCTCAGCACCTCTGCACCTTTGCACCTCTGAACATCTGAACCTCTCCACGACTGTCCACCTCTGCACATCTGCACCTCCACACCTGCATCTCTGCACACCACTGCACCTCTGCACACCTCTGCACCCCACGACTGCACCTCTGAACCTCTGCACATCTGCACCTCTGCGCACCTCTGCTGCATTGGCTCCTACTATGCACCTATGCACCTCCTATGCCTATGCAGCACCTCTGCACACCTCTGCACACCTCTGCAAATTGCTAATCCCTGCACCTGCAATTGAACCTGCATGACCTCTGAACCTCTGCAACTCTGCAGCTGCAGAAATCAGCACCTGCACCACTGCACCTACACCTACACCTTCATAATCTGCACATCTGAACATCATCTACTGCACCTCTGCATATGCACCTCTCTGCACCAGCATACTAGCCTCACACAAGCTGAGCCGCTATCTAGCAACAGTTTACTGGTTCTACAGATAGTAGTACACATAGGAACTCAGTAGTACTTATGGTTGCATTGAATTTGTTTCTTATTTCAGAGAAACAGTTTTATGCCAATGGTATAGCATGCGAAAATGAATTATAGACTACACAAGATATTATTATTCTTACTCCTTGATGCCTGTCACATCCTCCCCACTTCCACCGACTGAATCTCCTGCTGCAGTCAAAGAATGTCGATGAGAAAAACTGCCTCTCCTGCCACAATGTTGGAGTGAAATTTCAATCGGCGGGCGACAGCACTCCCTGTGCTCGTTGCGTGAAAAATCACTTACCTTATGTATTTCTTCCCTCCTTGCATGCCGAACAAGCATGTCTCCAGTGTGGATCTCCCCGTATTGCTTGTTAGCGTTGCAGCCTTCCATTTCTGCACCGGTGAAAATGTCATACTACCCTGGAGCAAAATTTTCTTGTTTCATCATGGACGGATCATGCAATATGGACATTATCATAGCCTTTGCATCAAATACTGGTACGGTTACTAAAGCATTGTCCATCAGATTCACAGTTCCATTGATTGGCTTGAGTGCTTTGATTGATAACAATTTCTCAGAGTCCGATATAAAATATTTCCTCTGTCGCAGCAGTGCCTGTTGACTGAATTGTGGAGATACAATGTATGCATTGAAGAGCTTGACCATTTCATCGTACATCTGCACACTCGCCTTTTTTTGTGAAATAAAGAATTCAGCTGCTCCTGCAATTTGTATGCCACCAATAGATGTGGTTGTTGTTGGGAGAATAATGAATGGTCATAATCCGGGAGGGGATTATCTGGTTCGTCGTCAAAAATGTCAGATACATCGCACAACATGCTGCCGTTGCTGTGGGAATACTTCTTGTCATCATCATTGTCACATTGGCTTCTCCATTATTAATAATTTGTGGCTTGCCAAATGACTGATGCAGTGTGGTCATCGTTGTCATTGTTGTTGTTGTTGTCGTTGTCGTTGTTGCTGTCGTTGTCATTGTTGTTGTCGTTGTCTTTGTCTTTGTCGTTGTCGTTGTCGTTGTTGTTGTCATTGTCATTGTCATTGTCATTGTCATTGTCGTTGTCGTTGTCATTGTCATTGCCATTGTTGTTGTCGTTGTCGTTGTCATTGTCGTTGTTGTTGTCATTGTCATTGTCATTGTCATTGTCATTGTCATTGTCATTGTCGTTGTCATCGTCGTCGTCGTCGTCGTCGTCATTGTCAGTCCAGTAATTGTCGTCCATGGATTCATCCATATTTTTGCTACTGCAATCAAAATCATTATAGTTGGCAAACTCATGCGCGTTGCTGTTGTCAAAGTTCTCACCATCGTTGACACCTTGTTGAATATCAGTCGTCGAGGTAGATAGTGGGAAATTACAATTTTGAGCGCTGTCTTGTTCCTGAACTTTTGCGCAATATTGTTTATGCTTGATGATGGCTACATTGTTCCTGAAATGAATACTGCATTAACAAGTGAAGACGGACATCATGGTGGAGTGATGAGAGGATGGAGGGTGGTAGAGTGATGGAATGATAGGTGGGTGGATCTTCTGGAGTTGAAGTGGTATGATATCGTAGTACTGGGTGCATGCACCAACACAATATTCACCAACACAATATCACACATCAACACTACCATCAACATCTAACCATGAATGTGACTAGAGGCAATTGACCATCATCAAGTGCCACCAACAGCAAACAGCAGAGTCTATTCTCCGGTATGCTGCTGGACCATCATCGGAGGTATGCTGGACCATCGTTAGAGGTATGGGGGCAGGCATCGGGTGGAGGTAATGTATCATCATTGGCAGGAGGTGGGAGGTCATCAGAGCTATGGGGGCAGGCACCTGGCGGAGGTGGTACATTGTCATCGTCATCCGCACGAGCTGCTTCATCAACCGTGGCATAAAGTCGAGATTCCTTCGGAGGTGATGCATCCTCACTGTTGACGAGGTCACCAACCAGGTCAAGAAGAGCTGCCAAGAAGGATAGAATCATAGCTTCGCTTGAGCTGGAGAGGGATGCATTGCTAGAGGTGTAATACACACAAGAGAACTGTGAGGGATTTAAAGTTGGAGATCAACAGGTTAGTGGTTAGGGCGCACAACAAGAAGGATCTAAGAAAGAAGTTCAAATGGAATGGCATGAATACTACCTATTTGGATGCGGTTATAAAGTTCTGCAAGGAGTGGCTGTTTCCAAGGTGCAAGTTCTTCCATGGGCAATGAATGATACTCGGAGGATAGGAGGAGTTTGTCTTCCCTTGTGTTGAAGCACTGTGCTGTTCCCAATGAGGTGGACAGAGAAGATGCTTGGGATAGGGTGGTAGCTCCAAGATAGCAAAGAAATATGCTGACATGTGTTGCAATATCAACAATGATGTCAGAAAATCTCTCCAAGGTATGAAATGTTTTGTCATTTTTGTTTGATCGGCATCAATATCCCCCCAATTTCTTTGTTACTAGTAGCTGATCCCAACAGGAATATAATTGACCCAGATACTCTTATCAAGGGCATTAGTCCGTTCTATGCAGTACAGACTGAAACCAACCTCTACCATTCTACAATTTCCTCGCTCGACATGCGTGGAAGCTCCATTCTGATTGTCACATCAAGGCTGTGCTGGAAGCAAACAAAGGCATGTCCTTCTTGACATGATTGGGGCAAGTGATATTGCATACATCATTTGCCAACTCAAGAACAGCATGGAGGTATGGAAGTATGATCTGGCAGAGGATAGGACAAAGGCAATGCCAAAGCCATTATTCACAAGGGGGGAAAGCAAGAAGAGACAATTTGCTGCAAAGACAACAATGAGTGATGCAGGGATGAAGTGTTTTCATGATGGTGTCTTGAATTGGAAGATGGTATTCAATCATCAGAGTGGAGATGTATATGGCTCTTTGGTGAATGGATGGAGTTCATGGTTGGAAGATGAAGCCAGTTCACTTGACATCGAAGGTGGTTGGAGGACGAAGAATCTTCACAGCCTATTTAAAACACGAGAAGGTGAGAAGGAGGCAGATGATGATCTTGATGAAGGCAAGGATGGCAATGAAGGTCAACTGCTTTACTGCGATGACAGTGATGGTGATGATGGATTCATGGCGACGGTGGCAAGGGGAGGGCAACACCAGATGATAGTTGCTGACAATGAGGACAAGGAAGCGGGTGGGGATGAGGATGAGGATGGCATTGCTAATGATAATGATAATGATAATAGCAAGCATGGAGATTAGGACGATGAAGATGAACACGATGAAGAGGAGGAGGAGCAGGAGCAGGAGCAAGGGAAGAGCAATAAGAAGAAGGGGACCTGTGCTGGTAAGCATAAAAGGGGTGACACTGGTGATGCAAGGAAGAAGCATAAATAATGGATGATGATGGAGGGAGGAGAATGGTTTCAATAATGGTGAGTGTGGTGAGAATACTAATGTCATAGAATCATAACAGGAGCAAGTGAGTTTGGCTACATCATAATAGTAGCAAGTGAGTTTGGCTCCAGCAATGTAGATTGGAGGTGATTGCTATGTAGTATTAGTATAAGTAGTATTGGATTAATATGTGTTATAGTTAATTGGAATGTGATCAATAGTATTTCAAAAAGGACCAATTAACGGTTTTAACATATGAGTACCAATTTGATCTATAGTAAATGTAATATAGTACTGTTTGAACCAATGCACTATGTACACTTGATCCAATTTTTGTTCAAAACCGTTAACAAAGTCATGTGAAACTCTGCACCTGCATCTCTGA
>JALLBK010000146.1:0-20740 GCA_036940085.1 Discostella pseudostelligera
TACACCATGACGCAATGAAAGTGTTGGGTAGAATCAACAAATACCTACCTCTCAAGACCCGACACCGACACCACAACCATGATGGGTACAGGAGTACTTACCATCATCGTCATTGATCATCTCACTTTTGTTCCACACAAGCGTACGCCTGCATACCCATAACTCTACTTTACTGCAGTATATCATTTCGTTGCTCATTATTACATCAAACGTACCAGCGATCATGTCGGCAGTTGAATCTGGAGCGGTGAGTTGAATTGCTGTCTGCTAAGGATGCTTGTATCGTCATCGCCATCCCGACGAGTTGCTAATGATTCACCCCTCGTCCTCATCCGCAGGCTCAACCAATAAAGAAATACCAGACCTACCATGTCAATATCGACCCTACGCAAAATGATAAGTCAAAGGAACTTAAGCTTTTGAGCATGAAGCGCCCACATATGCGCGCCTTCCACTGCTCTTGGATTTGCTTCTTCATCGCCTTCTTCATTTGGTTTGCCATCGCTCCACTTATGCCCGAGGTGCAGATTTCGCTCGACCTAAGCAAGCAGCAGCTTTGGACTTCCAATATCATTGCCGTCGCTGGTACAATCTTCTTACGATTTCTACTCGGCCCTCTATGCGACAAGTATGGTGCTCGACTTCTGATGGGAGGCATGATGATGTTTGCATCTATCCCATGCGCCTGCACCGGCCTTGCCAACAGTGCCGCGAGCCTCTATGTCATTCGGTTCTTCATTGGGTTTGCTGGAGCTTCCTTTGTGATGTGTCAATACTGGACGTCTTCCATGTTCACCAAAGAGATTGTCGGTACTGCGAATGCTATTGCTGGTGGATGGGGTAACCTCGGAGGTGGAGTCACTCAACTTGTCATGGGAACTTTGCTCTTTCCTCTATTCAAAAGAGGAATGTCTGCCGATCGGGCATGGAGGACAATAAACATCGTCCCAGCTTCGATCGCTTTCACTGCCGGAATCATCACTATCCTCATCAGTGACGATGCGCCCAAGGGCAACTACAAAGAAATGAAGAAGAATGGAACCATGGCTGGGGTCTCCGCTACAGCGTCCTTCCGAACTGGTGCCGTGAATCTTAACACTTGGATTATGGCCTTTAACTACGCCTGCTCTTTTGGGGTTGAACTGACAATGTTCCACGCTGCTGCACTATACTTCCATGACAAATTCGAGCTCAGTACTGAGAATGCCGCTGCAATCTCTTCCATATTCGGCTGGATGAACCTCTTTTCACGTGCCCTCGGTGGATGGGTCTCAGATAAGGCAAACGCAAAGATGGGAATGCGCGGTCGTCTCGCCTGGCAATCGTTTTTATTGTTGGGTACTGGAATACTCGTCATCGTCTTCGGCTACACTAATTCGCTCGGAATGGCTATCTTCGTCATGACAATCTTTGGTCTATTTGTCCAAGCCGCTAATGGTTCGTGCTATGGTATCGTCCCCTACATTAACCAATCTGTTACTGGATCGATTTCTGGTATAGTCGGAGCTGGTGGAAGCATCGGAGCTGTCGGCTTCGGGTTGGGATTCCGCCAATTAGAAGAGCTTGATGCAATTATACTCATGGGCGCCGTCGTCATTCTTTCGGGAATTTCCTGCTTCTTTATCAGTATCAAAGGACATAGAGGACTTACGTTCGGCAAAGACAGTCCGGAGGTAGAAGCGGCCTGGAAGAAAAAGGAATCTGCCAGCCCAGCTGTGGGTACACTCTCTGTGCCCGAGCATGATGCCGAGGCCGCAAAAGATGTCGAGCGGGATACAGACCATCTTTCAGAGGCTGAGGAACGGGCGCGATAATTGGAGAGAAAAACTCTTCATTCAAGTCACCGGGAATGTTTGTTAGATCAGAATGCTGACATCCGAAGCCTAGGTACATGCCGGATGGTTTATTGTTATGTGTTTCATTTGGCGACGAGGTGGCTCCGTTTTCCGCAGATAAGCCGGTGCACGAAGTGGCGGAATTAATGGCATTCACCCACATGTCGGCTCGATTTGACGATGATTGAAGGTACGGTAGATGGTAGTAGACTTCGATGAGGGGCGGTGAAACGAATACCGACGAAACAAGGCACAGTATTGTGTAGAGGATTTCAATAATAATATCTGCGAAGTTGACGAAAACTAAGTGCCCTTCAACATAACACTTACCCTTGCTACTGCGAACAGTTCTTTTATGGTGCTGTTGGATATCTTCTCGACATTCATGTTTTGTCCAGCACAGCTCTTCCGATCACCTCGTGACCATACACCATACACCATTACACCATACCCCATACACCAACAACATCTTCAAAGAGAGAGGTATATTGTAGCACCGACATGAACAAACTTCTCGATTGACATCTACAGAAGAATCATAATACACAGAGAAAAATACGCGTGGATCATTGATATCTAGTACTCTTCTAGCTGGCTCTCTAGAGATGATGTAACTCAACAACAACAATCACTCCGACTCCGAGATCTGGAGAGACTCATTGTCGTCATTCGTCATCATCGCTCCATCTTCCTGATACCTCCATGGGGTGCTGGCCAGAAGATATCCTATTCCATTATCAAAACGCCGGAAGGCATGGTCCGTCGACGCTTCATCGGAGTATGAGGTGCTCTAGGTGCGCACGGTGCATGGTAAAACAAAATGGCATATGACCATGGACAAATCGGAATACTTGGATTTGGATTGTTCTTTGCTTCTGTCTTCTGGAAGGGGTTGACTCTTGTGCCTGCAGAGAAATGCCCCATCTTCTTTGTGCGCATGTAATTTTCTTCGGCTTTGCTTGCGTCGCTCCGACGTCATGAGCGAGAAAGGTTCTTTGTCAGTTGTGCTACTGAATTCCCACGTTGAAGAGGTCTGTGCTGGACTTTTTGTGACGTAGATTCCGGCAGATCGTGATCTCCACCCTACAAATCTCCCCACAAACTCAACACCTCACTTTCCTGATTCGAGGTTGTGGATGGGACGACGATGGCAATAGCACAACACGAATACGAGGCAAATGATCGCAACCACAACAACATCATGCCATAACTTCCACAACCGGATCAGATCAACATCATTTTCATCAATCGTTGCCATTCCATCTGATAATATCAAACAACGCAATCATGTCGGCAGTCCAATCAGGAGCAGTGAGTATTGTTTTGATGCTCGTCGTCGCGTCGCGTTTCATAATCGAATTTGAGCACTATTCTAATAATGCATCCTCGTCCCTCGTCCTCATTCACAGGCTCAAGAAGTCAAGAAATACCAGACATACCACGTCAAAATCGACCCTGCGCAAAATGACAAATCTACGGAAATCAAACTCTGCAGTGCAAAACGCCCACACATGCGTGCCTTCCACTGCTCATGGTTCGCCTTCTTCTGCGCCTTCTTCATTTGGTTTGCCCTCGCCCCCCTCCTATCCGAGGTGGCGATATCGCTCGACCTAAGCAAGCAGCAGCTTTGGACTTCCAATATTATTGCCGTCTCCGGAACCATCTTCTTACGTTTCTTGCTCGGACCTGTTTGTGACAAGTACGGTGCTCGTATTAGTATGGGATGCATGCTTATGTTCGCATCCATCCCAACTGCCTGTACCGGCCTTGCCAACAGCGCCGCAAGCCTCTACGCCATCCGATTCTTCATTGGGTTTGCTGGATCCACTTTCGTCATGTGTCAATACTGGACGTCGTCAATGTTCACCAGAGAAGTTGTTGGAACTGCGAATGCTATTGCTGGTGGATGGGGTAACCTCGGAGGTGGAGTCACCCAACTCGTCATGGGATCATTGCTCTTCCCTCTATTCAAGACAGGAATGTCTGCTGAACGCGCTTGGAGGACTGTCAGCCTTGTCCCAGCTTCCATCACCTTCGTTGTCGGAGCAGTGATCATCTTCATCAGTGATGATGCACCCAAGGGAAACTACTCGGAGATGAAGAAGAATGGTACCATGGCTGAGGTCTCTGCTACTGCTTCCTTCCGAACAGGTGCAATGAATCTCAACACTTGGATTATGGCCCTTAATTACGCTTGCTCCTTTGGAGTGGAGCTGACCACCTTCCACGCTGCCGCCCACTACTTCCAGGACCACTTCGAGCTCACCACCGAGCGAGCCGCTGCCATCGCTTCCATCTTTGGATGGATGAACGTTTTCTCACGTGCCATGGGTGGTTTCATATCTGACAAGATGAACGCAAAGATGGGAATGCGCGGTCGTCTCGCCTGGCAATCATTCTTGTTGATTGGTGAGGGAATCACGATTTTCATCCTCGCTCAATCATCTACCCTTGGATTGGCCATCTTCTGGATGACAATCTTCGGTTTATTCTGCCAAGCTGCTAATGGATCATGTTATGGTATTGTCCCCTACATCAACCCTCCTGTCACTGGATCAATCTCTGGTATTATCGGAGCCGGTGGCAACCTTGGAGCTGTCGGCTTCGGGTTGGGATTCCGCCAATTAGATGAGATGCAAGCCTTCCAGCTTATGGGCGCTGTTGTTATTGTTGCGGGCATTTCATGCTTCTTCGTCAATATCAAGGGACACAGAGGGCTTATCTTTGGCCAAGACAGTTTGGAGGTCACCGCCGCCTGGAAGAAGATGGCTGCTGATCCGGCCGTGGGTACACTTTCCGTGCCTGAGCATGATGCCGAGGCGGCAAAGGATGTCGAGCGGGATACTGACAACGATTCCGAGTTGGAGTTCCAGCAGTTCTGCCAATCTATCCATGCAAAAGAATAAGTGAGAAATCTTTGTTGGAGGCCAGTAGATAGCGACATGCCTGGTTTGGTTTATCCCCCCGTCATGTTTCAGTTTTGGAGTCTCCGTAATTTTGAATGTATATATCATTGGATATTTTCGAGCATAACCCTTTAATACTTAATCAATAGGATACGACTAGAGATTCAATAACTCAGTATTTGATTGAGAGATGATAATATATGCTTGTATGAGGACCGACGCTTCGTTCTTCATTCGCAAACGTCTATCGTATCGTACGGTTGGTGAGGGCCGAAGAAGGCTTACACGTTGCAGTGTTCACTCGACTCGACATGAGTACACGTGGCAGTAATTTGGCGGGAGACTGCGAAAAATGGCGGGAAGTGGCTTATCTTGGCGAGTATTGTATCGCTTGTGGAGAGTCCGTTGCTTTGTGCATGCGTTTGATTTTGGGCGCGGCCATCGATGAAAGAAGAATAAGGCTGAGCAAAAGCATCGAACAGAGAATCAAACCAAAATCAATGCATCATCTCATCGACAATGAGAGCCTCCAAAATCATCCCTCCATCGTCGGCAAACTCCACGCCGCACCAACCTCATCATGAAATTGCCAAACAGGCCAACGCTACCGCCACCGGTGCCGGTAGTAGGAGCGTCGATCCATCCTCCGAACTGCTACAGCTACGTCTTGAAAATTCCGAACTACGCGCTCGTCTCGACGACGCTCTCTCACACACTGACGAATCCAAATCAGAATTACTACAATTGCTCGAAGAACAGACCACACAGACAAATCTACTCCAATCCAAATGCGATGAGCTAGCCGCGGGCTTTGTTGAAATTGATAAAGAGCGTCGGGCACTACGCAAATGTGCCGATGATGCCCGTCTCGATGCCATGCAGCTGGTGGAACGAACACGGAGCGAGTATGAAAATCGTTGCAAAGATCTTGAGAAACACATTAAGATGAAAGAGAGGGAGGTGGATAAATTGGCGGAACGTACTCGAGAGCAGGAGAGGCGGATTGAGGCCGCGGTGACTGAATGGCATGATCGGCAGGCCAAGGTGGATGAGTTGGAGGGAGAGCTGGAAGAATTGATTTTGTTGGTTGATCAGGAGAGGGAGGAGAGAAAGAAGGCACATGATCAGCATGTCAAGGCAGTAGAAAAAGCGAGAATAAGGGAGAAAGAATTGGAACGGCGTGTGAAGGATTTGCACAATGCATTGCATGAGAAAGAAGCGGCTGTGGCGAATCTACAACAGGATCATGAATTGTCCAAGATGGAGCATAAACAGGCGCTGAAGACTTTGAACGACTTACATGAGGGAGCGAGAATGAGGGAGGATGAATTGGAACGGCGTTTGCAGGAGTTACAGCACGCATTGCAGGAGAAGGAAGCGGTTGTGGCGAACCTTCAGCAGGATCATGAATTGTCCAAGATGGAGCACCAACAGGCTCTGAAGACTTTGAACGACATGCTCGAGGCGCAAAAGGCTGACTTTGCATCACAACATGAGAACATTAATGACATGCATCGGCTCGAAACGACGGAATTGATGAAGAATCTTCAATCGCAAATCGATGACAAGGTCGCAACTATCCAATCGATCACAGCCGACATGAAACAACTTCAGACCATGCACGATGAAATGGTGGCCGAGATGGAATCTAGCATTCAAGAATGGAAGGAGAAGACTCAGGCAATCGAATTAAAGTACCAACAGTCATGTGAATCCAATGATCAGTTGCAGGAGGAGTTGAACGGCGTTCGGTCGTCGTATCAGATGGCGCAAGAGGAGGTCAAGGCTACGAAATATTTGCTTGAAAAAGAGAACGGAGAGTTAGCCAAGGAGTTGGATGAAACGAAGGCGCAACTTGCGGGTGTGAAGGACAAGTTGAGCAATCTCCAGATGGAACACACCGGGTTGCAGTGCAATTATGCGTCGTTGGAAGACAGACATTCCGATTTGAACGAGAAGCACGGCATGCTGGTAGGGAGGACGGAGCAAATGACAAAAGATCATGATACGGCATCGGCTCAACTATTTAAGCAAAATTCCGAAATTGAACAAGAGTTGAAGGAGGAGAAGAGTTTGAGCAACAAATTGAGCATGCAACTACGTGAGCTGAGCGCCAAAGTCTCGGAGGATGTGTCCGTCCTTCAGAAGGAAAAGCGTGACTTGGAACATGAGCTGGAGTCTGTGAATGCAAAGCTATCGATGAACGAAAAAGAAACAGTTGACCTTCATTCTAGATATCAGACTACGGTCAGTAGTCACCTAAATGAAATGGAATCATTGAAGTCCAAGCATGCAGAGGAAATATCAGTCATCGAGATGCGTGGTGCCGACATTGTCAGTGACTTGGATGATACCATCGGTGCATTGGAAAAAGCGCTTGCTGATAATAAGTTGGAGAACGAACAGGTTGTGAACAGCATGACACTCGACAAAGTGCGGTTGGAACGTTCCTTGTACGAGAAGGAAAGAAAGATAGTAGAACAGGATGGTAAGATTTTATCGCTCACTGCCTACGCCAAAGAACGGAAGGAGGACGTGCGGATGGTCAAGACCGAGTTGACACATGTGAAGCAAACCCTTGAGACTACCAAACGAGAACACAATGATGCTATGGCCGCCATCCGCAATGCGTTGGAATCTTCGCGTGAAGCTCACCGACAAGAAATGGTTGATATGAAGCAAATTATCGATGAAGTTCGTTTGGAATTGAACATGGCCAAGGAACGAATTGCTACAGACGACGGGGAGCTGGGACGGGCCAAGGCAACGTTGTCGGAGCGGACAAACCTACTACGTGACATGGTGAACCAAACCACGGCCTATCAGGGCGATTGTGAACGTGAGCGAGCTCGTGCCAACACATTGGAGGAGGCTGTGTCAAGTTACAAGAGACAATTGGCCGAGGCGCGAGATGTCGGCCAGCAGCTCGAACGCGAAATTCATCACAAGGATACGCATTTTTGCGATGCCATTCGAAATGAACGGCAACAGCGAAAGACTATGGAGTCTGAACTCGAATCGTCACGCAAGCTGTTAGAAGACTTATTACGCAAACACGCGGAAATGGAGAAGGAGAATGCAGTGTTGAAAGACAAGGTCTCGCGTCAGGAGAATTATATCGGGCGATTGCAAGATAAAGAAAAGCGCGAGAGACGTTCGAATGCATTGAGCACAATTGCTCCTGTTGGTAGCTCCTTCTCCAGGAGAGCACGTCCTTCTACTTCGGATTCCGCCGGAAAGCACCGCGGTAACATTGCTTCCTTTCATGTTGTGGATGAGAATGTGTTACCGAATCTTGATCGCAATGACCAGCGCTAAATTCGTGAGACTCATCAAAGTACATAATTATGTTTCCTAGCGCGAGGCTTTATTATGTACAACTCTGCTCTCTCAAATGCGAAGTGGCTGCTTCACTGTAGTACACACGATTCTCTGCATCTCATATTATGAAAGGTTGGACACGCCTCGGTGGTGATTAGTTGGATACAACATCGTCCTTGATCAATCTGAAAAACTCTTCCTCGAGTTGACGCATCGCCTCTGCATCTTTGTCCTTGGAGTCTCCTTCGGCTTCTCTCTCCTCCCTCCTCTTGCGCTCCTCTTCTTGGGCTTTGGCTCTCTTGACCTCACGCTCGCGGACCTCAAAAATCCGCTCTCGCTTCGTCTCCCGCTCAAGCATGGCATTTACGGTAGATTTTTCGTTCAGTTGAGGCACTGCCAATGAATCACAGACTTCCAACATACTCACGGTGCCGTTGGCATCTCCAACAGCTACTAGTTTCCCTCCTCCTTGGGTAGTACCATCAATGCTGATACTCGAGAGGGCGGCGTCACTGACCTTGTGGCTGTAGGCAACTTCATTTTGAGTGTGGCTAATGTCCCAGATATCCATAACTCCATCGGATCGAGTGACGTAAAACACCCCTGCTCTTGTGGGAGACCAACATCCTCCTGTCAAGTAGCTTTTGTGGTACTTCGTTGTAATAATTGGGGTTTTGAGATCCTCTGTCCAGATGCGGGCCGTCCAATCACCAACAGTCATAAAGTATTTGCTGTGGGTGGGATTGCGTTGAATTGAAAAGATCGGGCCCATATGCTTGCCCGGGCCATTATCAAACACTGTGATTCCATTGTTGGTCTTCTTGTTTCTCATGTTCAAAGACATGACAATGCCTTGCTCCGTGCCAACCAGGAACTTCGTAGGTCCAGCCTCGATGTTGTATTCCAAACTGGATCCACCAAGTGTCATTCCGCTACCACCCTTGACATCGGTCGCCAACATGAGTGAGTCGATGGGCTCCTCAAGTTTACGAGTGTCCCACCAAAGCATTTGTCCATCGGTTGACGTGGACACACACTGATGACCCGTCTTTGAGGATATCCAAAAGATATCAGCAACGGGGTCATGGTGGGAATTTTCGACTACGGAACAATCAGAGGGATGGCATTTTCCAGTAGGATGCTTCCGAAGGTCGTAGTATGAAATCGTTCCGTTGTAGCTGCCTCCAACTAGAGTGTCGGAACTTTTGGGGTTGTATCGTAGGCAGCATAACGGAGATGGTGGGACGAGCTCGACGACAGGCTTGTTCGAGTTCATAATGTCCCAAATGTAAGACTACGGTGGTTTGTTGGAATGGCCAAGAGAGCGTGAGCGAGTCTGAATATTACAAGTTGAATGCAAATGAGAGGTGGAAACAACAACTTACCGACGCTGACATGTCAGGGTTACCTAGCCGCTCATCTTGAAATATCAAAACTGAGTACGAAACCGCAATCTTTCCGTTGCTGGAGCCTTCTGGGTGCCAGTTGACTGATGTAACAGTCCGATTTACTTTACTTGGATCGCGAAACACAGCCAAGCCCTTGGCAAACGGAGGATCGGCACAATGATCCGCCTCTAGGCCTTCAAAGTATTCCTCGTAGATGTTGACGGTATTGTTCTGCTTCATGCACCGCTGCACCCTGGGAACAAGACTTTTCATCGCATACTGGAAATCGTCGTCCTTCTCAACTTTCTTGCGGAAGCGCTTGACATCACTCTGTTCGGTGAAATCTACATCCTTGGGCCACCCACCTTCGATGTGATGCATACTAGTGCTCTTCATCACGACACGCTCGGTGTTGACTTCAGTTTCGCTGTAGTTCGGCGTCGTGTCCACCAAAGTCGAAACCGGGTTCCTTTGAACGTAATCATTATCGTAAGCATTCGTCGGCAGGATAGATCCCAAGATTTGAGTTTCACCATTGGAGAACTTGCACTCGCGCCCGAACTCTGATCGGCGCTTTGTGTACTCGTAAGCGACTTCCATTGCTTCGGCGCAACAATACAGATCTGAACGGCAGTGAAAGTGGAATTGATCTGTGTGACTGACGGCCTTGTGGAGGTTTCAAAAATAATAATTTAAAACTCCGCAGTCGGCGCCATTCCATCATCACCATCTGAGAGGAATATTCAGATGTGGTCGTCGCCATCAGAGCTCCAGGAATTGTCTCAATTCTAACGAACAGCTTCACATTCCATGTCAACCAACAAGGATCGATTTCGTTATGGACGTCAGTGCTTATCATAGTCTCAAACGAACAGTTGCCTCCTCCGTGTCAAGACATACGTTGACCTAATAAAGGCTCGGTAGAATCACGACGCGATTCAAGATCAACAGTGCGTTCTCGAGTATCACCCTCCAGTAAACCATCAGATGGTGTGGATGTTGTCATGAGAACATGCCGTCCCGATGCCAACGACGACATTTCCCGGGTGGCCACATCGGCAAACTCAAATATCGTCATGAACGAATAATCCATCAACACAATAATCGGTGATATCTCACACGCGATCAATAGCAACAGCAGTACCATGGGTGACCACCATCCCGAGGACGGCCTTAATAAATCCACATCATGAATGTAGAATGTCAATGTCGACAATCCCCATATGATTCGCGAGACACTCCAATAGGTCACAACATTGGTAATTCGTCGTAATCCCTCCTTGGAAGATTGACTACGGAATGGAAATCCGGAGAAAGATAGGTTCAGATAGAGGTATAGTAGTAACACCAGGAAGACAGCCGCGAAATTGATACATGCCATGGCCACATTCACAACATTCCGTACAATCGCCACACCGTACGATTCCTCTTCCCCTCCCGCACCAAATATCAAAATGTACAGCACAATCTGAGTGGAGTACACTAAACTGTTGAAGATCATGTACCATAGCAACCATCGTCTTCTCCATGTGACAGAACTTTCATTATGAAATCGAGATAATAGAGCGCATTCTGCCCAAACAAGTGTTAGGAGGACGTAGGTCGATATTACGATGGCGTTGGGTAGGTCAAATAATACTGTCATGGAAGAGTCGTAGAATGATTGATTTCTCTCTATCGGCTCCGTCCCTCCTCCCCCCCCTGCCGCATCTTTCCGCGACGATGACGATGTGGAGCCTGATGCAGGATTCAACGTATAATGTGCCCGAACATTGGCCAAATCCATGGCAATAACGCCCACAAAGCTCATAATTCGTAAGAAGCACACCGTGCCAGCCGAGAGTACCAATAATTTCTTTAAATCAAAGTTTGGATCGGAGCGAGTTAACACGTCATATTTGCGTTTGGTCAGAATGAGTGTGAAGCCAAAAAGGAGTGATGCTAGTAGAAGACAGACGGTGAAGAGATCGACGGAGATGGTGACGGTGGGGTCGGCGTTGAGGAGCATTTTCTCTTTTGCTTTGGATGCTATCTTTCTCTGCTTAGCTCTCACGGGTGTGGTACTCAGGCATTATCCGATCCCTTCATTCTATTTCGGCGAGGAGCTATTGGCATCTATTGTTGCAATATGCTATGGCAATACCTTGCAAATCAACGATGAATATTTGGAATTTGGGTGTCGTTTTGATGATCTCCCGCTTAAATTGTGGCGGGAGACTTTGGATTCGGCAGGCGACAGTACTTTCTTCTGATACGGAATCCGACGTAGACTCACATGGTGATTTTTAAAATTGAATTTAAAATGTGATAGTATGGTGGTACTAAGGAATTCTTCGTAAGTACAATATACGTTCGAGACACAAGAAAACATTCAAAAAAGAGGGGGCCGCTCTTTTTCCCCGCCACAAAGCTCATCGACCTACCTCGACCTCACAAAACAGTGCACCATGAACAATCCGCCGACTAGCCACCATACTAATCCGACCATCCCAACCACAATTGGCGCTCTCCTAACCGAGGAGTACACCATAAATCCACTCTCACATCTTCCCTCCTTCCTTGAGTTGACTTTTGTGGATGTGGCACGTAATTCTGGCCGTCGCGCCCTCCATGCTTTTTGGGAGGTGTGTGTGGCCAAATTGACGACGACCTTGGATCATCTGCGTCGGATGGAGAGGCTCGCGGATAGGATGTTGGAACGGATTGATATCTTGCAGCATCAACAACAATTTGAGGAAAATGGGCCATCACTGAAGGTTCGATTGCATCGCGTCATTAGAGAAATAGCAAGGGCGCGTATTCAAATCCTACGACGGATATGTCAACTTGTCCTCGGTGTGGCAACAACCTTAGGTCCAGAATTACAGACATTGATCATGTACGCAATTGATTATAACTGTATGCATTATTTGGCTGGATCGACGGCATGTGAGATGGTGTATGGGTTGAAACGATCCAAGGTCATCCACACCAATGCTAGTAATCATCATGTGCTGTCGAAGGATGCAAAAAAGAAGAATATAACACCTCCGTTGAGTAGAGTTGCAGAACTGAACAAATTTGACAAGACTCTTTCGGCAGTATTAGCTGCACTATTGCCATATTGCAAGGAAAGATGCGACAAATGGTACAATGAATGGAAGGAAGGACCACGCACCGGTATTTCGATGCACCACTATCACCAATCCAATAACCGAACCAATCGACAATACATGATAAATACCACCTCTATTGCGGATGCCAAGGAAAAATTTGTCAAACTGTATCCATATCTGCACATGGTGCATGATGGTTCAATCTTCCTTTATCAATTTGCTTACCTGCTGGGGTTCACGCCGTATTGGAGTTTTTCACTCCATGCCATGAGAGTAATTTTGAGAAGAATGACCGTGGCAGACGTGCAGCAGCAACAACAACAAAAGCAACAACTAGAACATCAACAGCTACATCAGCGCAAAGGTGGGGCGCTTCTGACTTCACCGAACTCTACAAATCGTGCTCAACCACAATCTTTTCAGAACACTCATGTTCAAAATACCGTCAATTCATCTGGCCGAAATTCACTATTGCCAATGCAGCAGCTCACACTTCCCCGCCTCATAAAAGGAGCAGTCCTTTTTTCAATCTCCTACACTCTGTTATCTGGGTGGTCTTCACACTTTCGACATCAGTTGCGATTGCGACGACGTCGCTGGATTGCCGGACATGAGGATGACGAGATGGCGACAAACACTCTTGGCGACGATGCACGCCATCCGTGGAGCATTGCTATGAAGCTTCCAATTCCACCACCACCATTGCCACCCAACTTAATTGACGAAATAGATTCCTCCGTGGATAAATGGTCATGTCCAATATGCAAAGAGACACGAATTAATCCTACAGCAGCCACATCGGGATATGTCTACTGTTACAAATGCATTGTGTCACACATTCGGAATGTCGGAGAGTACTGTCCGTTAACTGGTATGCCATGTCCGGAACGTAGGGTGGTACGATTATTTGAGCCTACGGCTCCTACTATTCGTCGAGGAGTTGCGGTTGGATAATGTTGAGCCGGTACTGGTCGTCATGAACGATGTGAAACGAGGATGCGGTTGAAGTGGCGAGCATGGGACCTGCGGTTCACAGACTTGGAGTTCAAAAGTAGTGGTATCGTTTTCTTTACATCATTAACATTAGATGTTACAATACTCAGTTTTTGCATTGTGGAACAACATTCTTTACATCCGAATACTCATGCGTCAACTCTTGGATGTAATCATGATACAGCTGATCCATATTCCGATGCAATGAGTTCTTCTTTTTGTCATTCCAGACCTGTTTCACACTCGACTCTGGATGTGGATGATGCACAATGAACGATTGCGGTAAGACAAAGAACGGTACACCTCGAAATCGTAGGTGGGAAATGTGTTGGATTTTATTCTTCCCATATCCATAAAATCTTTCATCGTAGTAGGGAGTGAGAGGTCGGGGGTTGTTTGATTTGGATCCAGGACACCATGGTAGAACAACGTATGGTTCGTACCGCAGTGAATCGAAGCATGAGATTTGTCGTATGGTTCGTGTTTTCCGTCCCGCACTTTCCTCGGACGAACTCTCGTACCATTGCTTATCGAGCCATTTTTTAGATTGCGTTGTGTGATGACCTTCCCAATTCATATCTTCCTGAAATACAATGCAGTCTTTCTTCTGGATGCACTCGTTCAAATCATTGAAAAGGAGAGGAAGGAATGCAGAATCTTTTTGCAAAAAGCTGCGACATGACTCTATTTCGGTACACGGTGGATTCACCTTCAGTTCAAATGCTGGGATGACTATTGCGTTGGCAGGGATGTTCGTAGTTGCACCATTCAATTGCGCCATTGTTATTTGATCCATGACGTTATCTCGCACCACATGGCTCAAATCAGCGGAGGGGATGAGATCCACATCCATAATGAGTACATGCGACGTATTCACAGCATCTAAACCTTTATTTCTCATGACATTGACTGGATATTCGGAGGATTCGCCCTTGCTATTCCCAGCTTTTTGTACATGTGGCAATACTGTTATTTGTGGACACTCGTTCATGATAACTGCAATGGTATCAATCGCACGTGATCGATCCGATGGGTCAAGTATCGTCTCGGAAGGTAGATAAACAACGAGCACTATAGGATCCGGCCACCGCGCACATGTTTCTGACAATAGCCATATCCTATCCAAACTGCATTGAATGACGAGAGAAACAGAGATTTCAAGCGGTAGCGAGAATCCGTCCTTGGGGCAGGAGTTGGGGGAATGTACCAAATCATTTTCCAGAGATTGTAGAGTCCGCAGCGAGGGTTGTGATGATGTGTTATCAAGTTGTTTCTGGATATCAAGTAGCAATGTGTCATGGTAACTTTGCTGCTTGGCCTCCTCGGCTGAAGACTGATCCAAATCGGTGTGCGCTTTTCTAGAGCGTGGTCTCTGCACTTCCTGAAGATGTTCATTGCCGGACGGGAGGCTCTCATGTTTCTTCTTCTCGGTAGCAATTCGAACTTTCCCTTGCTTCGATGCAACAACAACTTCTTTGTCTGCCTTTGGCTTTTTTTGCGATCTTGCTTCCTTTCCTTCGTCAGCACTGTTTCTGTCAAACCACTTTGGAACAATATTCTTTATAGCCTCTTGTCGCTTCGTGCCCGTATTAGTTGATGCATCTACCGTCCGCAAGGCCTCGATGCGGTCATGGAGAAGCTTTGCATTCTCCCTCAAAGTTTTGATTGGTTTCAAGAGATCTGCAATTATCTTACTGTCATCCGCCACCGGCATCGAGGAAATATTGCCTCCACCATGGTAGAAATGTCGCACCCATTCCAGTAGAGATATTGTTATCGGCACAATCGCGTATCTACATGATAAATACATGACGATCATTGCTGTTGCACTTGCTCTCCCTGGCGTCGAGCACAGTACACGATACCATAATGATTTTTGGCGTGGATGATATGCCCGTCTTCTCCTCTTGTCCTTCCCAGCATAGAAATTACCACCTAATAAAAAGCTGTTGCATGGCGATTGAGCTGCGGGTCCACCACCACTGTAGCTTTTTCGAGGTTGGGTTCCAGGTGAGTACATTGGTGATGATTGACCATTAGATATTCCCCCCGTAGCACTGTGGCCGTTTTGTGGCGGTGAGCTTGGTTTCCGTTGCCTCCACCGCGAAATCATCTTTAATACCCGACAATGACAATAACAATGACGACTGACGACCCGTAGCTCGTCGCCCGTAGCCCGTAGCCGTTCCCGTACTGGTACTGATTGAAATAGCCAAGCGGGTGACAAAAGGTGGAGAGGGTGAGGACGCGGAGGGCACCCGGCAACACCAACAGCAGGCTGCCTTCTATGCCAGGGCGTTGAATAATATGGTTGAGGTGTTGGTAAGATGGCGATGTTAGTTTTTGTGCTGTGAAAAGTAGGTACTCGGCGGTATGGTAGGTGTGCCCAATCAAGCCAACGCTACTTTCGCCCCCTCTAAAAATCAGCACTCTTCAACCATGGTTCAATTCGGAAATCACGTCGAATAAAAATAAAATTGCCCACGACCATGGCCGAAATCCGCCGAGAAACAACCGTGTAGCCCTCGGCTCAAATCTTTCGCAGCGAAACATCCATCGCCCGCATCGTCGAAAAAAGCGGACATGTCGCCGAAATCCGCAGACATCGCAGACGTCCGTAAACCGTCGTCTGTGGTTCGCGCCAAAACTTTCCCTCCACGTGGCTTTCGCGCCAAAATTATTTGACATGAGACATGAGCGCTGAAACGTCGCGCAACTTACAATTCTTATTGAATGAGGAGGAGGGAAGCGGGAAGCAGCGGGAAGCGATGACAAAACACAGGGTTGCAAAGGGAGTGATTGTAGATTATTACTATCATTAACTTTCGGTACCAATACCAATAGATCTATCTTTCCTCCTCTTCTCATTAAATAGGACATAACTTCCATTGACATTTTCAGTTTGATTACCCGACGCAGGCCTCTCCCCCCTCCCAATCCTTGCACTGACTCTCCTCCAATTTTCCATCCCATTCGCATCTCTCCCCAATGAAATGTAATCTCTCAATGGCCATAATCTGCAAATCACTTTCCCGATCACTAGCGACGCTGGTACTGTTCCATAGGAGCGAGAGTCAAGTGAATTGCGGGTATTATCTCCTTCAATCCACAAATGTCCGGGGGGCACAGTGCGATGGTTGGAACCTTCGCTATCACCACTTTCCCCACCATCAGTGCGAACAATTATATCACCAGGCATACCGATAATTCGTTTGCATATTGTTGCTTCCTTTGCAGGATGATGGAGGATAATCACATCACCGTGTTGCAACCCCGACACAAAGTGCTGTTCCCACAGCCCACGAAAGAGTTCATACCAGCTAGCTTCTTCTAATCCTGTGAGGCTTTGCTTCTTCTTCTTTTCGGATGCATGATCATCCTTTTCCAGACCAAATATTCGATGACTCCATCGTTCAATCAAAATACAAGAATAACTTCCATCAATGATCGTTGGCTCCATACTGGGCCCTTCACACGAGACTGTCTGGAACCCATATTCTGTTGTCAGCTGAAGAGTCGCCACGAATGCAATAACTCTTGGTAATAATATTGGCATGTCCACGAAGATGATTTCGTGGAGTAATCGGAGAAATGAATGAGTTTCGTGTGCGACTTTTTGCAGAAATGTTGTGTCAGTGTCGGTCGGTGTAGGTGAAGGGGTAGGGGTAGGTGTCGATGGGTCTGATTTGGTAGCTTCATTACTCAGTGCTCGAACAGCATCACCAACACGTAGCGATGGCAAGCGTTTCCAATTGCAAGCATTCATTTCATATCTCGCCAACAGCGTTGACGGCGACGGAGTCATTAGCATTTTCCTTCCATTTCCAGCGGAGGATGCACAACTTGGATGCCGACACAATGATATTGTGTGCCTCAGCGTACGAGTATGGAATAATGAATTGAGCGACATTGTGGTCTCAAATTCAAATAGTCTATGGGGGTGCCTTCAGAGAGCTTCCGAGCATGGTTTGTCTGAGGGCGCTGCGGGCTTACTACGAAGTTATTTCTTGGTGTTGTTGGATCTCACGATATTGGATGGATCGGGCGGCGGCGGCGGCGGCGTGCTGAGTGGGTGGTGTGTCTGTCTGTCTCTTTCCCGCCAAATCACTGCCCCGTGGAAGCTCTCTCTCGAGAGAGTCCACGTGTCCACTGCCAGTCAATGCTTGTGACATGAACATGGGACGATTAGGATCATTTCGAGAGCTTTAGAAGTGTGCATTACTAGATTAGAATTCTATTACTGACTTAATTCCACATTGCGGTTTGGTGAGAATAAAGATGTTATTGAGCGGTAATACGGTTGTTGATTGAGGAAATGGGATATGTTCATGTATTTCCTTCAATGTCATCCTGTGGAAGCAGAAACTACGGACCACACTACATCCTGAATGTCGTGAGAGTGCCGATATGGTACGTCAATTGATATCCAGTGACCAGATGAAAATACCTCCCTCGGATCCCACGGATACTACCATTTTCTGGTCAGGACTGAGCGTAAGTTTCGAAATCGGTCCACTGTGGCCTTTTCCTGTGCCGATCAGCTTCCCATTGTCGTAATGCCAAACATTGACGTTCTTGTCGACACCTCCACTCACAAAATGCGTACCGTTCGAATGAATATCAACGCAAGTGATGTCGGCATCACCTCCGGTAATGAATCGAATCGGACTTCCGTCGTAGGCATCCCAGAAGCCAATCTTATTATTTGCGCTTCCGGTTAGGTACTGACTCTCATCGGGATGATAGCAAATGCTATTGAAGACTGATTGATCGTACAATGCGTGGACACGGACACCCTTTTGCAAGTCCCAAATTATGCAGCTTCCATCAGCCGACGCCGAGGCTGCTTGGCTTCCATTGGCATTGCATACAATCGTAATCACTGCACCTCGATGTTCTTTCATCGAGTGGACCATTTTTTGGTGTTTTTCGTATATTCTCCAAAGGCGAACGGTTCCATCGTTTCCTCCACTAACCATATGCCACGATGAGCTATCATCGCCGTCGCAATTGCAAATGGCTAACGATCGAACAACATCACTATGAGCATCGGGGATCATGAATTGCAGCTTGCCACTCTCTGGGAAGAACGATCGGATCTTGCCGTCTGACCACGCCGAAATGATATTTTCTCCAGATGGAGTGACATCAACCGCATAACAAGATGTATTGGGAATATTAATCCGAAGCAATTCAACTTTCTTGGACACACTCCACACTCGAATATCTTGCTCAGAAGCCGTGACGAAAATCTCGGAGCTTTTCTTTGGGAAGCAAACATCGTGAATTACTCCAAAATGACAAGTCTCTCTCAATTCAGGTTTAAACGTTGAAATATCAATGCTGTATCTCTGGGACAACTCCGTGCCAACGAGAAGACTTTTGCCGTCTGGATGCAATGATATGCTTGTCACGCCACCGAGTACATTGGCCGTATGAGTGGGTATGCATTGCAGTTTGGGGTTGAGAATCCGAACGGTCCCGTCTCCAGCGCCAGCAATGAGGTTGGTATTACCGGTAGTTGGATTTACAACACAAGCGATCGACTTCACTCCTTTGGAGAACCTTTCTTTGTTGTACCCAATTAACCGTGGGTGGGAAATTTCTGGCTCGCCGAACGGCTTAATTTCATCACGTTCGATATCGATCTTGATTACTTCACCAGTCGTATTTCCCGTGAATGCAAACGAATCATCTTCTGAAATGCAAAGACATTGCATTACTCGCCGTATCGAGCTCATGTTTACATCAATTGGGTGCAGTTTCGGAGTCGATGTGCAAATTTGCCAAACTCGGACATGAAAATCTCCGCAAGTTACGAACCGGTCGTTTCGTTTGTTCAGCCATTTGATGGAATGGGAGAATTCGCTAGAAGCTGGGCAGCCGCAGAGCGCCACACCCGTGCTAACTTTCCAAACCACAATATCATTATCATCTTGTCCACCTAAGGACGCGAGAAATTGCGTGTCGCAGCTAAAATCAACTGCTTGCACCTTCATATGATGTTGAGATAGAATATGAAGCACGTATTCATCCGATAGTACAACATCATTGGAACCACTCTCCATCGCTTTCTTTAGATCCCATACAACAATCTCTGTCTTGCTGACTGCAGACGCTTCATGCCCAGCGGCTAGTAAGGAACCATCTTTTGCTACTGCAACGCAAGATATTTTCTTATCGATCCCGGCGTCAAGGAAGAGCTGTTTCTTAGTTGACAGTGATCGCAACACCACGATCGAACCCAGAGGAAAGACAGCAAACTTTCCACATGGCGTGTAGTGAAGACCACCGGCGACAGATCCTTGACATTCAATTGAAGAAATGACGTGAAAGCAAAATTGCGAAAACACATTGAGAAAAGAGGCATTCGTGGACATCGAAGTTGCAGGGTGCATCTGAGTACTTACCAGTGAAACCAATGGCAGATTTTAGGGAAAGAACTGAGTTCGTTTTCGCCTCCATTCCGTCTCAAGGTCAAAGCGCTGAAGTAGTGAAGAGGAGTTGTTGTTGTCAATTGTCAAAACGACCGTCAATTAAAATTCTCTCATAGGCTTAAATTTCATTGCTCTTGATGTCGATGATTTGATGATTTGAAAACCACGATGCGAATACAGTCCAAGATCCAAGTAACAGTTCGAAGACGCAAGCAAACCACGAACGCCGGTGAAAAGTAGAGCCAAACATCAGGAGAGAATTATCACAATGCTGAGAGATCGCGACGCATAACTACAAGCACCACTACAGAACGTCGTGGGCAATAAGATATCGGCTTTAGGTTATCGTTCGTCGACATCGACATCGACATCGACATCGCATCCACTTCCGCCTCCTCCCCGCTTCTGTAGTGGTATGCGCTGCCAACCGTCGACTGCGGTATCGGCGGCAGGCGGCGGCGGCGGCCGTCATGGTCGGCCGGGTGTGGTGCTTTTTCATTATTTGTCTCAAATCCCGACGCCAGCCAGACGAATGCTGAGAGATACTGAGTCAGATTTTTGGCGGGAGCGCTTGAGTCCGAAAGATCGTACGGATTCCTAAGTATGTGTGTGATATCTTTCGGTGGTGTACCTCTGAGGAATTCATATTATCTGCTTCCCGCCTTTTTGCATATGGCGCGCTCGTCCCTACTTGCGCTTGTAGCTTGTACAAATTTTGAGTACTCAAATCGATTTTGAGTACTCAAATGGGGTATGCAAACGCGT
>JALLBK010000147.1:0-28385 GCA_036940085.1 Discostella pseudostelligera
CATTAGAAGCCAACAAGGGGATGTCCTTCTTGGACATCATTGGGGCGAGTGATATTGCTTACATCATTTGCCTAATCAAGAACAGCATGGAGATATGGAAGTATGATCCGGCAGATACGACGAAGACAATGCTGAAACCGTTGTTCACAAGGGGGGAAACAAAGAAGAGGCAATTTGGCAAGACAACGATGAGCAATGATGGGATGAAGTATTTCCAGAAAGGTATCTCTAATTGGAAGATGGTATTCAATGATCGGGGTGGAGATGTATATGGCTCTTTGGTACAAGGATGGAGTGCATGGTTGGAAGAGGAAGCCAGTGCAATTGACATTGACGGTGGTTGGAGGAGGAAAAATCTTCACAGCTTATTGAGAATGCAAGAA
Organism: Discostella pseudostelligera; assembly: GCA_036940085.1. Taxonomy (NCBI): domain Eukaryota; phylum Bacillariophyta; class Thalassiosirophyceae; order Thalassiosirales; family Thalassiosiraceae; genus Discostella; species Discostella pseudostelligera. Next base: position 384 of record JALLBK010000147.1, read on the forward strand.
GAAAAAGGGGATCCCAAAGGTGATGATGCAGTTGATGAAGGCCAGAATGGTGAGGTGGGTAAACTGTTCTGCTATGACGGTGATGGTGATGAAGGATTCATGGCGCCGGTTGCAAGGGAAGGTCAATGCAGGATGATGGATGCTGACAGAGAGGATGAGGGTGAGGGCGAGGGTACCATTGTTGATGATAATGAAAATAGGAAGCGTGGATATGAGGATGAAGAGGAGGAGGAGGAGGATGACGAGGAGGAGGAGGAGCAGGGGAAAGGCCTGGTAACAAGCATAAAAGGGGTGAGACGACTGGTGTGGGAAGGAAGAGCCGGGCGAAGAGTAAATAGTGGATGATGGAGGAGGACAATGGATGCAGTATCAGTGTGTGTGGTTAGAATACTTATGTCATTGAATCATAGTACTAGCAAGTGAGATTGACTACATCGATGTACTAGATTGGATGTGATGTCTATGCATTGGTATGAGTAGCATTGGAATAGTGTGTAAAGTAGTCCATTGGAATGAGATCAATAGTAATTTCACTAGAACCAATACACAGGTTCAACAGATTACTACCAATTTAATCTGTAGTAGACATATTATAGTACTATTTGATACAATTCACTACGTAGACTTGAAACAATAAACTATTGTTTAAAACAATTGACTATGTCACTTGAAACCATTCATTTGTACGTATGACCTTGTGAAGTTCTCGTTCCAGTAAAAAATAAACAGAAACAATTAATTGGTTTTAGTTCCAATATTAGCTTGTGTGAGGTTGACGGAGGTGAATACTTGCGTAGGCACTTATACTGTCATTAATCACTGCCTTCCATTTGAGAATAGTGGATGACTCAATGTTACCATGGAACATGGTTTCAAGATAACCAAATAACCAGGGACAGCCGGTCAAATCGAAGGGTAGTTTGAATGGATTACCAAGGGCTGCGATGGCCTTGTCGGAAAGAAGAGGAGGCCGGAGAGTGAAGTTGATAACCTCGCTGATAAACGTACGGGAACAAAAGTTGGCAGGCAATTCCCTGTTGGTTCTAACGCAGTCCATGACGATGTAATGAAGTAACATTGAGGCACGTGAGGCAATCTCGGTATTGTTGATGACAAATTTTTGTACTACATTGATGAAACACGCCTTAATCTCAGGGTTCCAACGATTGCACTTGATGAGGCCGGGAAAGGAGAGCTTGACGACACGCTCGCCTCCTTGTTCAGTGTTGTCTTCAATGACAACGGGTATGTTGGGATCATCCTCGTCACCATTGTAGAGAGCCTCTTCATAATCGCCTGGCAAGAAAGCTTCTTCGTACTCATCAGGTCGGCCATGGTTGGATGGATGATGGTTGATGGTTGATGGTGTTGTCGATGTGGATTGAATTGCATGGCGAGCGGATGAGAGCATGCTTCTATCGTTTGAATTACGACAGGACGGAGGATGTGCCCTGGTGACGGCCAGAGCATTCATGGACTCGGTTATGGTTCAATAGATTCCCAGGCGGGGTAATACCCAGGTAATACCCAGGGTAATATCCCAGTACTTGGTGCGCGCCTGTTGGCGATGCCATTGGATGTACATGCGTTGGATCTCACCCATACGTACGTGAGACCCTTGTAGTTGTAGTCCTAACCTCACTCTAATGAGTACCTGAATGATAAGTGTATCTTTATAGTTTAATTTATCGTACCTCCTCTTTTAGGCTCGAACTGACGCAAATTGAATGCTATGTTGTACTCCTATGTATCTACACGTGTGATAGGTACAACAAAGTGACGTTGGCAGCAGGGTCTAACTCCCCACTTAATTCCGTAAAGAGGATCCATTTAGGAGGAACACACATCCAAAACGAGAAGAAAGAAGGTGGTGGTGCGCGGAGTGGATTCTTATTGAAATTTCAAATATTAGCCCGCCCTTTTCTTACGTGAGGACCACCTATCCAAATGAGAAGAAAGAAGGAGGGGGCCTTTGACACTAACTAGAGAAAGGATGGGAACTGGTACTACAAAGAGAAGAAAGAAGGAGGGGGTGTTTGACAGGATCAACGAGAAACGAGTACCAATTCCTTCCAAGAAAACTAGTTGGGAAATCTCTTTCTGCCTTCTCCAAATGCCAGCAGCTGCCACTACTCTGCCTGCCAAAAAATCTTTGGTGTCACTCCACAACACCACATCACCATCACCATCTCATCTCTCCCCTTCATCGAGCATCACACCTACCCAATGCTCTCCATTTCCCCATCTCGCTCAAGCTCATTATTCCTCTTCTCCGCTCATTGACATTTCATTTGTCGCGAGCATCATGACCGCCATGTCGGTCTGGGAGAGGAAGAAGGAGAGGAAGAAGGGGGTCGAGGCAGGATGGCTACGGCTGCAATGTGTATGATGGATGATAATGGATTTTGAGCAAGAGGTAAGTCCGATGTTGCATTGATGATGTGATGTCAATGACGATGACGACATTCCACTAACATTTTTTTGTCCTTGCTGCTTATCTCTCTCTCTCTCTCTCTAGACAACCAGTACAGCAGGAGAAGCATCCAATACTATTCGATAACTCACGGTTTACAAATCGCCTCATCATTCGTGATGAACTTGAGCCTTGATTAGTGGATGAGTCTCCGGACTGCCAAATTTGGCAAAATCCCTAGAGAACGATAGGCAATAGCACAACGAAATCGAATACGAGCCTCTGAAGATTTCATTTCTGGCTTAGTCCAACTGAAGGTGTCACCTCGGTGGTTCTGGACGTAAGCTCGAAGGAGCTGTTGAGGGTTAGCTCATGAGCCCCAGGATACAGATTGGCCGATGCTGGCTCTCTTTTTGACTCATCTGAGTCTGAGGACAGCATTGAATACGGGTGTTATAGTGTAACTGTAATTCTTAGTAAGCCATGCAAAGCATTTTCATTACCGTTGCTCTCACGTTGATCGTCTGGACCTTGCTCTCGTCGCTTTTGACCTGCGGCGATTGCACAAACTTTACCAAAATTGCCATTGCCAAAAACGCGCTGCTCAGTGTGTTTTCGCAAGCAATCCATGCAAAATAAATGGCCCCCGTACCGGCAGGATACCATGCTATTAAACTCATACTCGATGAAACAGCATTGACATACAAGGTGTGCGATCTTCCTCTTCATCGGTGCAGATAATGTCATTGCAGAGTCCCCACCAATGACATCTACACGACCGCCTATCGCCGCAGCCGCAAATCTCTCGTCCGGAATGAAGTTAGTAGATGAAGGTAGGCATGACGAGGATACAGATGATTTAATTCCCTCCTCAGCAAGTACCGTCATAACTGTTCGAAACGCGCATTCATCTTTATCATCCCCTTCCTCCATCGTTGTTGATACAAATGATCTTGCAAGACAGAGATAGCTCTCTATCTCACCTCGACGATAGTGAGGGAAGGCCTCGCGGACACGATTCACCCAATATTTTAGGCTCATTGACTTTTGCTGATCAATTTTTGAGCAATATCTCACTCACCAGGACGTGGGACAGAGGTAAAGACAAGAGTTGCATTTAGTTTCTTTGATCGAACGTTTCCCCTGCGAGCGCGAACATTTCCCCATATATATCGGCAAAGGATGTTGAGGTTGTTGCTCGTTTGGAATCAGATTGAGCTCCGAATGCAAAGACTAACATACATTTTAGCCATGGATGAAATTGGTAATAAAAATGTCTCCTCCAAGTATCCCTCACCTGGTCGTGGAGCAAACCCAATAGTAGGGGCAGTGAGTGAAACGCTGAAAGACAATGCAGCAGAAGCGGTAGCGATGGGTGTCTGGGGCAGCTTTTCTGAGAGCAGTTCAGCTACAGGAGGTCCAAACGAAAACGCAAAAGCAAACAAGATTCCAGTAAGAATAGCGACAATGAAAATGCCAGCATTCGGTTGCAATGACTTACCAGGCTTTGTAGTGGACCCAAAGGCAGTGGAGTCTACAACTGTAGGTAACGAAGCGGAAATATCCGTCAGGTTGAATCCAGTAGTCGCAGATGCAGATTCAACCTTGATTGTGGTTGTGGATGCCAACGATTGCTTGACGTCCAGCGATGTGGTGGTATCAGCCGGCATTCCAAACGACAATCCAACTCCTCCTTTTCCTCCTGTTTCAGAAACAGAGTCAACAACGGCGGTCGTCAATGGCTGGGATAGATTATTTACAGACAACCCTAAAGAAGTGGTATCAGATGGTTTTCCGAATGTTATTCCAACGTCATGTTGCAAAGAAGTTGTTACAGATGAATGGGCTAACTCGCTTCAATTGTGGTAGTATTGGCTGGCATTCCAGACGCAAATGTTGATAAAGAAGGCTTTGTTGATTCTATATGATCGTCATTCTTCCTAAACAAGTTGAACGGTAAGGGGCATCTTGCTGCCTCTCTCCCATAATCATTCCTTGAGAAGGACCTAAACTGCGCATGAGAAGCTGACAAAGGTGGAAATGCATTGCTGGTTGCCGGCTTCGTCGTGAAAGGATTTGTTGGAGCAGCAGATAATACCACTGGACATGCATCAACCCGTGAGCTCATCACACATGCATTTTTGTTATCTTTTATCGAGGAGGAACTAAACGGAGAGGGACCAGTAACTGACATGATGGCATCATCCTTCTTCCCAAACGAAGCGAATGGTGAAGGACCAATTGCTGACATCAGTGGAAAATCACTGTTGGACACCGACTTTGTCGAGAATGGATTTGTTGGAGCAGCAGTCAACATCGGAGACAATGCAGGGGTTGAGGGCTTCGTCGATTTGTTCTTATCGTCCTTCTTCCCGAACGAACTGACCAGCGGTAAATGACCAGTCGCTGACAAAGTTGGAAATGCATTGCTGGTTGTCGGCTTCGTCATGAAAGGATTTGTTGGGGCAGCAGATAACACCACTGGACATGCATCAACCCTTGAGCTCATCACACACGCATTGTTGTTATCCTTTATCGAGGAGGAACTAAACGGAGAGGGACCAGTAACTGACATGATGGCATCATCCTTCCTTCCAAATGAAGTGAACGGTGAAGGACCAATTGCTGACATCGGTGGAAAATCACTGTTGGACACCGACTTCGTCGAGAATGGATTTGTTGGAGCAGCAGTTGACATCGAAGGAACGGCAGTGGATGATCTCCTCGCCAGCTTTTTCTTATCTGCCTTCTTCCCCGGCTTTTCAGATGAACTGAACCGTGAACGACTAGTCACTGATACACTGACACGATTTTCATTCTGAATAGAGGTCAAGAAGGGATTTTCTCTAGCAGGAGACAACATTGGAGGGAAAGTAGTATGCGTCGAAATAGAGCTAGCAGAGATCTTTGTAACTGAGAAGACCTTGTTACTACTTGTAGTCTCTCCAAATATAAATACTGCCGAATCATGCAGTTAGATTCATGAAATAAAAAAGCACAAAATTGACATGGTGATTTCCCTTACCTTGTGGTGCACAAACACCATGGGATCCTGCGACTGCAGTTGCAGTGTTGGAAAAATCCTTGGCGTTCGGAGCAGAATTAGATGCAGGTGTAACCGAGAAGGTTGTACATTGAGCATCAGACAACAACGAAGTTGAACCAGCTGTGGTATCAAAGTTCTCTGTATTGTCGACATCATCCTTTTTCGGATCGGTACTTAATGGTGCAGATGCAGCTGAAGTGGCAGCTGTATTGGGTGGTTTGGGCTGCTCGTCTCCGGGCATTTCAGCTGCAGGAGGCAAAAATGAAAACGCCAAAGCTAACCAAGATAGCAGTAAGATCACGTATTTACCTGGGGTAGCTTTGCTGACACCACTAGCACGAAGGCCCGAAATTTTGTTGAAGTCGAAATATTGCTGCCCAATGTGGCAGCGCTGTGAATGAAGCATCATACAAATCAGTTGCATGGGATACATATTTAGCAAGTTTCATACATCGTTTGGAGTTACCTTGAGCGAGGCACGGTGACAAAGCCGGAGTAGCATAGTTTCGTAGAACGATGATTCCCAGCCATGTAGTCTTCCAAACGAAGCTCCTCACACGATTTCTGATCATATTGCAGCATCGCTGTTATTGAATGTAGCAAAATCAATCCCTCTCCGTCTTGTGCACGTGTCCTTTGAAATTTCACTGCCATTGTCCCTCCCTGTGCCTCCTGCTGATGTTGTCGTCGTACTACTTGGTCAATGCTGCCGACGAGGATGGGAGAGGGTTCAGCTGAACCAGTCATTGCCGAGCTGGATGGCATATTATTTGATTTGCGCCCTCTTGCTATTCGCTGATGACGTGAACGTGCAGTTTGCTTCCCAAACGATATCCGCTTATTCTGTGGCAGCGCTGTGAGGTGGAACAGAAGTCAGGAATCAGGAGCACTTGAGAGAATACGGTTAATTTGCATGCATCAATGGGCAATTTACCTAGAGTGACTTTGAATCCACCAAAGCCCAGTGGCAATGATTCTAGAACAGGCTGTCTTCTCGTGCATTGATTCCCAGCAATATGGTCTTCCAAATGTAACTCCTCAAACGATTTCAGCTCACATGGCATCGCTGCAATCGCTCTAACACTGATCGGACTTGATCCATTGGTATGTTTCGTCGTGGATTGCTGCTGCCGCTGCTGCTGTTGCTGTTGTGCCTGATCAGGGCCAAATCCACCAACAGGTAAGAGTGGTTGATCTCGTTGCTTTTGTTGTTGTGCTCGATCGGAGCCAAATCCACAGTCAAGGATGGGTGTACCAAACGCACCTGTTGTGAACATGCGTAATTAGTGAGGAGAGAATAAGTAATCAGAGCAGAGAATAAGGAGTCAGAGAAAGAATCAGAATATGGAATGTTTCATGGATAGTATCGCATCTTACCTGCTGCCACAGCCGGTGCTGGTGGCGCACCACTAAATAAAATTGATGCACCGGCACCTGCGGCGTCAACGATGTGCGAGTTGGTTGAAGGTGTGGTCAATCATAGCTCAAATTAATTGTCTTGGTGTAAGTACAATAATTGGTCGGTAGGATGCCGAAGTGTTCAACTGATGCAGGAAATGTGATCTTCTGACTGCATCCCTTTCACTTTTGTCACATTATTGTTGCCATGTTTCCAGATGAGAGAGTGCGAGCGGTAGTACAATTTGTGGAGGTACCATGGTCATAGTTGAGCGGTGCCATCGCCACTGAATGACAGCCGATGTCGAGCGATAGCGAGCGCAGCGAGCGATGATGGTGAACTTCGTGTGAAGATTGCGATTCAATGATGCGGGCCTCCCCCCAAAATTCCCACCACGTGGAAGGCTTGAGTGCGAGCGGTAGTACAATTCGTGGAGGTACCATGGTCATAGTTGAGCTGCGCCATCGCCACTGAATGACAGCCGATGTCGAGCGATAGCGAGCGCAGCGAGCGATACGATGATGGTGAACTTCGTGTGAAGATTGCGATTCAATGATGCGGGCCTCCCCCCGAAATTCCCACCACGTGGAAGATAAGCCTGCCACGTGGAAGAATACATAACCGATGGCACTTCGACTTCTGCCGACTCTACTTATGGTCTAAGTAGGCGATGAGAAATATTATGAGTACATATGACGCTTTATGGATGAGGTTGGAGACTCAGGGTGCAACTGATACTAATGGACGGATCATTTTGGGACGCATTGCCACTAGAGTTAGTATGTAAGTAAGTTCACTTTACATAGGATAGGATGGTTGTTGAATGAGATAATATACTATGTCACAACTATTCTTCCACTTCTGCCCAGAAGATCTGATCACGAGCGTCCCCAAGCACTTTATCGTTTTCGACCAAAGGTTGCGTTCATCGATGGAGGACCCTTCAACAAGGACTGCACGTCAACGTTGACAGATTGTGTCTTCAACACAGATTTGGCCGCCTCCTTTGCCGCATTCGCGATACGCATTGCGTCGGATGCAGTGGTGTCGGCATACAGCGGACACTTAGCACACTTGGCATGATTACAGTGTGGACTGGTAAGAGAGCATGCACGACAGGATGAGGCGGCGAAAAAACGACGAAGAAGTCGATGAAGAGAGGTGAGGTCGATGATGAGACCGGAGAAAGAAGGATTTAGAACTAAAGATTGCACTTACGTTTGACAGAAATGATTGTAACCAATAGTCGCCGGTATCTCCACACGGCAGATATTACAAAGTAAACATCCGCATGGGCACGTCATCTTGTTGCAACCATCCGTCTTAAGAAATTTCTTTCGGCAATTGATTCGCGGACAGATTCGAATCAATGCCGAGGTCATTGCCTCCTCTACCTTATTCCGACCAGACGTTTCCGTTTGTGATTCAACTAAGTCGCAACGCGCAATGTTAGGGTGGTATTCCTCATGACATAACCGACAAGACTTGAAATGACACTCCGGGCAGTGAAATAGGAGATGAGTTGGAGGTAGATGCACCGACTTGTGGAAAGCAGCATGGTTGTTGACAATGGCCGCTGTAAAATTGCATTTGGGGCAAGTGGATACATCCGGCATGTTGGCTCGTTCGATGTTTGCCTTGTATCTTAATTCATCATATCGATCCAACACCTTCTTCGGCAGTGCCTTACTCAATACCCTATCGTCGAAGCCGGAAACGCAGTCGGATGCCATGCAAAGTATTTCTAGCGCTTTCTTCTTATCATCTTCTGACGATTTACCAACATTACCCCTTTGATCATTCTTGAGCTGTTGCCGTTGCTGGACACCAACACTACCAAAATTGCCATTGCCAAAGACTCGCTGCTCGGTATGCTTTCGCAAACATTCCATGCAAAACAAGTGTCCCGATCGACAGGGTACCATGACCTTGAAGTCATATTCCACAAAGCAGCACTGGCATTCGAGTAGGGCCGTCTTCCTCCTCGATGACGGTGATGCTGCTGCTGCCGATGAACAGATGCCGTCGCTTATCTCCACGCGACCGCCAATAGCCGCGGCTGCAAATCTCGCATCGGGAATCATTGAATCAGATGATTTAATTCCCTCCTCAGCAAGAACTGTCATTACTGTTCGAAAAGTGCATTCGTCTTTATCATCCCCTTCTTCGACTGTCGTTGATACATAGGATCGTGCCGAGGAGATGTAGGTGGCTATTTCTGCTCGAGGATAGTATGGGAATGCCTCACGGATGCGTTCAATCCAATATTTGTCCCCAGATAATTTTGCATCGCTACTCTTCATTTTTGTAGTTGCGGCAGCGGCGGCGGCGGCAGAAGTAGACGGGAATATAATCTCAATGACGTCATCATCGTCATCCTCTTCGAGACGACGCCGTCTTCCCCTCCTACTTCCGGTCAACGTGTTTGGGCTCGACGACGGAGGTTTGGGATTGGAAGAAGTAGGAGCAGCAACATCGTCATCTCCCAGTACGATAACTTCCCGAGGCGCAAGCTTCGCTGAAACAACGACACTACCATTGCTCTTACTATCATTGTTACTAATACCGACGACATTCTTTTCAATTAGTCCCCGCTTTCTGGTGGGATAGCGCTTCTGCTGCTGTTGCGGTGGTGTCGGTGCAGCGCGACGCCGCCGATCGATTGGCGGAGGAGATACGGATGGATCGAGATCGAGTGATAAATCTATCACACCAGCTGTCTGAAGAGAAGACGACATTTTTTATCAAATAATGTAGATAGTGGAGAGTTGGGTTACTACAGAAGAGGTGGGAGGGGCAATACTACTGAAAGGGAGAGCAGCAAGCGGCCGTCATGGTCACCGTCATTTATTTTTGATTTCCGAATTTCGAATTTGGAAGTTGCAATTCCACGTGGGGATGTATTGGCGGGAAATGGATGAGACTCGACTACATTTTGCTTACACGTGGTGGTGAATTGGCGGGAACTTGATGAGACTCGACTGCTCGGACTACACGTGGCGATGAAAAATTGGCGGGAGACTGTTGACTCGACAACTCGTGATTACACGTGGCAGTGAAAATTGGCGGAGACTGATGACTCGACTGATGACTCGACTCTTCATGCTTACACGTGGCGGAGAATTGGCGGGAGATCAATAATTCGCCATACCCCAACAACCAACCATTCATCCTATGCAAACGATGCTTGGTGCAGCTTGGTGCAATAATTGTATTCTTTTGTATTGATCTAATAGGAGTAGCAATTTAGCATAGTTCGGCAGGACATACTAAGATGTCAGTTCACGAGGCACCCGAAGTGTCACTCCGGTGGATAGATCTCCCATCCGTCGGTGGACGCAACATAGTCGTCCGATCGAAAGTAGTACGGTCTCGCCGATCACTTGCACCACTGCACAGGCTACCCGTGGGTGATGTCTCTCTATAAGTTTGGCCAGATCCTCGAATGGATCGAGGTATTGCCATCGACGCTTCGCTCTTGCTCGCACGTTCGTCATCGCCACTAGCGTCGCTGGCATCAATATGAAAAAATAGCTCTTCGCGCATTGCTATGATGGAATGATAGTAACGGTGAGTGAGAAGACTTGAAAAGAAGACATGCAACGTGCGACAATAAAAGAAGGGATAATGACTTACGAATATCCGCCCCCCGATACATCCCTGTCGAGAAATAGTTCTCTTGGCAACATCGAAGCAACCAACGCGGGACCTCATTTTGAAGAGTGTCTGATAGAAAGGGAGACAGTGTTTTCACTAGGTTGATAAGCCCTCGCTGCAGTTCACTTTGGACGCCAATGGCCGAGTCTGTCCGGTCGCTTATATTAGACGAATAGCAATGGTTCATGTGACTCTCCTGATTCTCGGTGATAATCGACCTTCCTACAATTTCGCTGCTGTGCCTTTCGTGCAAATATCCATGCTCGTTGTCAATGGTTCCTAGCTCACTGTGCTCGCGCACGGGGCTGAATGATTGACTGTTGGTGCGTTGCCTTGACGTGTACCCATCATGATCTAAGCACGAAGCCACAGAAGGTGTGTCACCTCCACCCCTTCGTTTGCGTGCCTGTACAACTGTTAAGAGAACATCTCTATTCCTCGCGATCAACAAATGTAATAGTTCAAGGAAAGTAAGAATCATCCGAGCAAGTTTTGCTTGTACCCTCTCAATTTCTGCCTCGTCTAATGATTCGTATTGGCTGAACATCGGAGCCCCTACACTTGGCTCGTCGACCAACGTCCCCGTCTCGCCGGAAGCTAAGTCAACGGAGAGGAAAGAAGTTCCAATCTGCTTTACCCCACTTGAATGAATACACTCCATCACCAACTTGGCAGACTCGGCATTCAAGCCTTGGTGCCGTTCGCCCCCTGTCGAAAATATATTTAAACATGGGCATGAGTTGTTAGAAGTATCTACAGTGATGATTGCTCGAGAATACGAGACACATACCTAATACGCCCTGACCATTCGTGGCAATAACCGTTCGAAAAAGAACAGAACACCATGTGCTTACAGCTTCGACACTAGCCTCGAGAGGGCTTTGGGTGAAGACGGCACGATGAATAATTTGCTGACGTGTTACGCATGCGGGAAATGGATTCTCAACTTGTAGCTCGGTCACTCTTAGGCTTCTTTCGGCAATTTGGTTACTGGGGACTTTCAGCCAATCCCGAAAACCTCGGACGGGGTCCTTTCTCATTGGCTGCGTGAAGTAAAAGCGATCTACGCCAATTGGTTCTCCTTTTAGTCCATCTTTATCTGATTCATTGGCATACTCATGAAGCGATAGCGATTTTTGGCGCTTGGAACGAAACGTCGGGCGTCTAGAAGACGTTGTGAGACTCCCGACGCTACTGAAGCTGTTGGATCCGCAAGCTGATAGACTACGCTGGGGAAGAGACGACAACATCGTACTCGTAGAGTTTTGTCTACTTCCTTCCGTTTCTAAATCCCGGTCTTCAGCTTTGAGCTGAAACCATTCCGGCGCTTTGGAACAAGAAAAAGAATGAGGGGATTCAGATGATTCATTGCGATTCAGAAAGTAGGCAAAAGGATGAACTCACTCCCTCTAAAGCACTTCTCGTCAGCTTCGACCTTAAATAACGGTCGTAGTGGAGTGACCTTGATTGTTACTGGCTCAACTGGGGCCCCACCAATCACCGATTGACGCTTACCAACGTTCGTCAATGGGCCTACTGTAGGACTTCCATCGTCGAGTTGCAAATCGATCACAGTTTTGGCTGGTAAGATACAGCGAATTGCTTCTTCAATTACCGACGCAAAGTCTTTGATTTGGATATTGCTTGGAACTCGATAAACGAATCCTCCCGGTCCCTATAGTGTGGAAAAGGCAAGGAATAAGATTGGATTCCGTGGACGCCTCCATTCTGATCTATTCAACTTACCTGAGAATGAAGAAGGTCATCGGGTGCGCCGCCGTGGAAATAAACTTTGTAGAACCGGCCTAATTGAGATGACAGCTCAAGTTGATTGCTAGCATCGATAATGGGGACTTGGGATGTGACGACATGCGCTAGTTTCCTATACACATAAGCCAGTCTAGCGTAATTGAAAGTCTCTGCGTAGAACTGATTTGCGAGGCTCAATGCGTATCGTGAACTTTCGACAATTCCTGATCTCAGATACAAATCGCCAGATATCTCAGCCTCTTCCACCTGTGGTGTGTCAAAGCGTACGGCATTTGTGATTAAACTATGAAACAAAACAGTCATTCTATCGAAGAAAAATAACACAAAGCGCACCATATTCTCTTCCATTTCTCTCAATGAGTACCATGGAGATACTGAATCGAATTCAGATTTTAATGTGACACTAGAGGCAGATATGTAGAGTCGAATAAGAATGCAAGCAGGAAATGCATAGGTAAAAAATCAATCCAGATGATCTCCCGATCCAGAAGCATCTTATTCCACTCACCCATAAAATAAATATTTCCCTCCACCAAGATTGCCCCAATCACCTGTTCGCACACGAACACTATCAGCAGCACGGTAAAAAATGCGGCGAAATGCAGAACCACCCCTATCAATCAATTTTCCAGATCCTCCGCTTAAATTCTCAATCTCGTAGTCGAAGTCAGATACAATTGCATGCCCTTCACTATCAGGATTACTAGTATCAGGTAAGCTGCTGGCCCACGGAAGAAATGGTGAACTACTCCATATGTGATCATGACGTTTGGCAGCTTCCCGATAAGTATGGTACATTTTACAACGACACGTCGCTTCTTCGGCAAATCTTCCCCGCATCCTATGAAATTCTGCAAGTTTCTGCAACCACGCAACTCTATGTGAAGGCAGTTCAGTGGATGAAAAAACATCTGCCGCTATGAGGAAAGAGTCCTCCTAAGAACATTACGGTTGTTGTGATCAGCTGGTGAGGAGAATGGGACGAGTTGTGCCACAAGCAGGAAAATGACACACTTACCACTGCTTCGGTTTGAATCATACTTCGATCAAGAGGTACTGCAGTCTGATTTCCTAAAAATCTCTTGGAAAACCAGGAAGAGTTGGACACAATGCGATGGACGGACACGCGCAGACTCTGGACGTAGGCATTCATTTGTGAAGGCACAGCATCACCGCCGTGGAATCCTGACTCTGAGTGACTAACTGACTCTGAACGATTGACTATGGCTAGTGCATGTGCAGCAAGGTATGCTCTGAAAATCTTTTTCATTTTGATCGCGAGCCTAGCCAGGGCACTTTTGAAAGCAAGGTTCTGAGTGGCGGATTGATTGTGAAGACGGTCAATGGTCCGCCATAATGGGGTCAAGCTTGCTTCAGCACTGTCATTGGATAGTGGGATTGGACTTAAACCAAGGAGCCGCTGTTCAAATAAATATTTCCGTGAACTTTTGGCGACGATACGTTCCATAACCTCCGATATAACCGCGAGAAGCGGAAGTCGAACCCTCGTGAAAGATCCAAACGAATCATATGTGAGGCGCAAAAGAAGATTGAGAAACTCGCAAGCCTCGACGCGGAGTTCAGCTCTTCGCGCACCACAATGCTCCAATATCACTCTCATCCAATGCTGAAGCGTCTCTCCAACCGCAGATAAAAATACTTTGACGCCGAAGATTTTCACAATTTCAACTGCTGCAGTAAGAGTCTTGGTGATAACGATATCACTCTGTTTCATAGATAAAGCATGAAGGTAAACCGATCCTGCGGCCCGAACAAAGATGATTGTGTCAGTCACAGCAAATGTCAATGACTCAGAGCGATGCTGCACGCTTGCTGATTTCTCTTCCTCAAATCGAATCCCCGAGCTTAATAATTGAAATTCAGTCTCTTTCATATCAGCAGCTACAGTCATATTCGGTCTCAGCATGCCGAGTATTTCTCGTACAATTTGCCGGCATATGTTGATGATAACCATTGAACAATCATGCGCATGCCACCTGCGTGATTCATTTGTGGTTGGCTGCTCTACAACATCAATTTCTCCAACACTATTGCTTGTTTGACCATGATTGAAGTGACGGAACCTTGGATTCACTGCAGTTTTGCTCGAGCGGGACAGCAAGTATTCCCTTCGCCACATTGACTTCTCGTTATTCTCTGCATCCCCTCCAATGTTGTCTGCTGACTGATTGCCACTCCCTTCGTATTCTATTGTCACAAGCGACAGGTTCAACAACCCGAACATGTCGTAAATGTCAGGCTCTCCATCAATCTCGTAGTACTCATTGACTTGAGAAACAGGAACTATTGTTGAAAAATTAGAATCGCCACTTCCAGCACCAACAATCCCACCATATTTATCAGCGCTATCCTTTCTCAGCGTGTTCCCTTCGGCTCGCTTGGCTAGCTTCCTCCATAGAGCTTTCATGATTCCTGTAGGCGCACTTTGCAATACAAAGAGGAAGCAGGGGATGATATCTTTCCGCAACTGTCCCTTCGCTGGGAGACTTGAGAGATATTCAATGTGACTCAGTATCTTTGGTACGAAGGGCGTGAATACGCTGGCAACGATGGAGAGGTTGCCTTTAACTCTCCCTTGCTGACTTAGCCGCCAAAACAGCTCAAAGAGGAGTGATGACGCACGGAATTGAATACTCTCCTCGGCGTGGCCTGTTGCTGCGAGACAGATGTCAGTACACAGTTCTGCTAGCCAGTGAGGCTTTATTATCGGGATAGCGATCGGCTCTTTGCTCACTGGACCTTCGGTTGCAGTGAATTCACTTAGTCCTAAGCTACTGATCATTTCCAACGCATCGGAGAAAAATCGGCGAGCGAACTCAGGAGATGATCCAACCGGCAGAGCCCATGATTCCATTAGTGGTGTGCATACTGACGTGAACTCAGGAAACCTGACAATGAAAGACGAGTCAGTAAATATGTTACTGCGCACTATGAACACAAGCAGTTTGACTGATCGTAATTCACTCACCGAATAAACAGAGTGATAGCATTAAGACGTAGCTCTGTCCGGAATGGTGATAAGTAGTTAGTCGACAAACTCAAATGAAAAACGGCAACGAAAAGGATACATTTCTTACTTGTAGTCTCCCATGAACACCGCAACCCGGTCAGTTTGGAATCGCGATCATGCCAGTGTTTCCCCTCCTTGACCACGAATCTCGAAAAGTATAACATGGCGAGCCTGTGTACCAATCGGACGTCAAGAAGCGCGAACAAGTCCCTTATAAACCGAACGACAGCGTCATTGACATCTATGCTGATCTTGCGATATTCAAAACTATCAAAGTTTCTGCTGTCGATCGATGCATCTACAAGCATGGTTATCAACTTCTCCAGTGCTGCCATGATATTTTCGTCCAGTTTCACGAGTGGCGGAACAGCATCCTCGTAATTTGTTTGTTCAGGCGTTGGCTCCTTCACATTTCTTTGGCGGAAAACGCAGTCAATTCTCCAACTTAGACTCTGCTTTATTATCTCAAAAAGGAACGGTGCACACCTTATGGTAGCTCCCCGCGAAGCCTTGGCAGCATGAGAGAGATATTTATTCACGATCGGAGAAAGCCCACTGGTACTGTTTTCTCCGTTCATACATTCCTCGGATTTCTTAGCACCATCACCCTTCTTGGTTTGTTCGTCCAACAATGCAACCCACTGGTAGATGATGACCTCGTAAACATACGGCCACCACCGTTTTTCGTCGTGTTCATCATCACTGTTTTTCATGGCACTCATTCGATCAGCGAAGTCAGGAAGAACCAAGATCTCAGCGGGTATTGATTCGTCCTTTGAGAGAGTACGCCTACGCTGCTTCAGAGGATGTTCTCTTCCGACACTAGTACCTACAGATAACAAATTCCAGTCATTCGCTTCGCGACTACTAATGTCTGCGCTAATGCCAACACCGGCAGCAACTTCAGCAGATTCAATCGTGCTCAATGGCAATAATGTTGATGTCACGTTGCCTGTCATAGTACGGTTCAGTTCTTCTATACGTTGGTCTTTTTCAAGCAACATATCTGTCGGCGGTAATGACCAATCTATCGAGCAACGACTTCTCGTCTTACGATGATGCGCAGCTCCGACCCTTCTCTCTTCGCCGACTAATTCTTTTTCAATATGTCTGAGATTGGTTCAAAAAGTTAAAATGAAGGCTAAACGATAGACAAGCATATCTGCAAAAGGAAAAAATGTGCACGCTTCTTACCCCTTGCCGAATCCCATACTTTTGCTGATGGCATCGAGAAACGCTGTGCCGGCTGTTTCGATATCTCCGTCATTAATTGGGAGAGTTCTTGGTTTGATTGTAGAATTTTTTACTTCAGTAGCCCGGCTCTTGTCTGTGGGATCTATCTCCGATGACGGCGGTTCAATTGAATCGTTCAGCTTGAGTTGAGGGACTCTAAATTGTCTCGACGTCGTCTTTTTTTCTCCGCGACGAAGCACCAGTTCTGATTCGATCGATTCGCCTTGTGTCATCAATGAATCTCCCGACTGCTGACCAAGTTGATCAGGACCACCGGATCTACTCAAATCGGCATCGTTTTCTTGTATGGTTGCAAGCGAATTGGATGGCAGGGTATTCCAACGCCTTCTGTTGGCTGCAGGGCCATGCGCCACAGACTTTAAGAAGTTGTCAGCGGCCCGTCCTGCGGTTCGTTTTGGCGCCGAATCGGGTTCAGACTCTAAAGAACGTGTCAGTGCCAACATAAAATCACTCTTTGAATCAACTTTGAATCCAGAATCTTTGGAGGTAAGAGATCTTGTTAGATCTACAACTGTGCTGGGATTTTCTGCGAGGGAAACGTTTGTTTTGAGCATGGCCTCGACGTCGAACTTCTTCGCCTGATCGAGTTTCGAACTCTCTTCGGAAGAATATCGCCCAATTATGATTGGTCGAGAAGAACCTGCTGATATTCCGGTGGTTGTTTTCGCCCGGTTTGAGATGATCTTCGGTTTACTAATTGGTGCATTATTTTGGCTGTTGGTTTTCACAATCAATGGCTTCTCCAGGGGACCACCCAAAATGGCCCATTCATCAAAAAGCATAGAAAGAAGTTTACCCAGTGCTGAATTCCCGTAAACGAAATAGCATGGTGTGAGTAACAAATTGGAAGCAAGGGAACATTAGTTCGTTTTGTCGGCTCACCCGTAATGTCCCATGAAGCATTCCCATCAAGCTGGCGAAGTCCTGCTTTAGCCATATGATGAGATGCTGAGCTGACTGTGTGGAGAAGGGTTGCAAATGCATTGAGGCGTAGTGGGATAAGCGATTCAGGGCTGCGGAGAGCTGAGTGAGATCGATGGCGTGGGAAAAATGAAACAGCAAAATAAAATATATTAGTCATTACCTTGCCCAAAGGATGGATGGTTCACCGGCGCCAGACACTGCGGTACGCCACAACTGAGAAACTATACGAACCAAATGTGTCATTAGGTCAGAGTGAGGACACTTTGAAGACTTTGTCAGGCTGACTACAGGTTCGAGCATCTTTCTTTCAGTCTCCGCGAGAGCTCCACCGACAAAATTGAATGGAGGAATGCGCTCAGGTTTAAGGCGATAAATGATTTCACTACGGACCTTCCCCCACGGAACATATGGTTCTGAAAAATCGGATGGCATCAGACAACGCGGTGGCATCGGTTTTGTTAGAAAAAAATCTGCGAGGGCTCTGTTTTGTGGATGAACAGAAGTGATTGCGATGATTGCGACTTGAAGAATCAAAACGTCTTCAAAAGTATCTTTGAGAGAAGATTCACTTCGCGACCGTGATATTTTAGATGGCAAGTCAGTGTTGGATGAATGGCTGCCTTCATCGACAGCATCAACCACTTGACTATCGTCGTCATTCGGAGGCTGCAGAGGAGTCAACACCAACGACCCCTTCGGATAGCTCTCATCGGCGTTCAGTGGGGGCGTCAACTCGTCAGTCTCACCGGTAATTTTTGCCACGCACTCGGATGGATGCATATGTTCAGCGTCAACTCCACTGGCGAGTAGGACTGCACGGAAAGCAATGGGCACATTATGGAACCCATTAGCCACCAAACATGATGGGTCAGTCTCCAAAGTCAAAGGGAGAAAACCACATCCAATCTGTTCAATAAAATACTCGGAATCCGAAGTGCCTCCTTTGAGATCGTGTAGCGAGCTTTCAAGCTCATTCACGTGTGCTTCAAGCTGGTAGATAGAAAACAGCAACCCAAATCTCTCTCGTCCGGGTGCACCCAAAATCAAAGGTAACTTCATCTTAAACTCATCGAGAAATTGTGGAGTCCCCATTGCGCATGCGGAAAAGACTTCTTGTACTAGCCAAGGACCCCTACGTGCATTATGAATGCAGGGCTGGACAGGGATTGCAATGTCGGCATTGAGAGACTTACTCCATACCAACTCTCTCACTTCAACCTTAACAAAAATTCGATTCCTGATGCAATTAAGCAAGCATTTTGGCTGGCACACCAGCTCATTGCAGAGACTGGTGTGAAGGAGTTTCCCATCATATTTGCTCCGCGTCGACTTACTGCCTCCTCGAGAACTACTCTCAGAAATGGAGCGTTCAAGTGGGAGAGGGGCAATCTCTTGCGCATATATGAATTTCGGCGTACCGTTCTCCGAGGCGTCCCCCAATTCCACCGATGGATCTCTTACATTACGTCCGCCGAAACGGGCTGGTTCAATTTGAAACTGACTTCGCCAAGGAGGGAGCACGAAAGTCTCTCCTAGTGCAGGGCATTTTGGTTTGTGAGCTCCGCGACTTCCGGAATCCTTTTCATCTGTGCATTTCACCTGGAGTTCACCTGTGGCATCGACTAAGTGCTCGCGAGCAAGTGAGCTCCTCTTTTTCAATATTGAGTGTAAACCCAGATAACCAAAGTAGCGCATCACTAGCAATACATGTCCTCGTGTCATCGATGCAGCCTTTCCGCCTCTTGGTTCCATTTTCGGATGAAGCATAAGTAGAATATGGTCATAAATTGTTTGGGCGCCCCGTTCAACATCATACTTAAACAGAGGGATCTGCACAGCACGGCTAACGGGTGCTTTTGGAGACTCATCCCCAATTATATGTTTTAACGGCACAACTCCAAAGGCAAATGGCATGATTACCTGCCCAAACTTAATGCAAGACTTAGCTGCTCTGGCTCGGAGCGTTTCCAGATCTATTCCTTCTTGTGCAGATTCGCGCCGCCCAGGTTTGTAGTATGGATGCAACTCACTTGCATGTTCGGCAATAACTTTGTGCACAATGATGACGGCGTACAAATTCGATATGCTCAGATCTGAACCAAGAGGAAATATTCCACATGACGTCCCCTCAGATTGGGCAGTCCTGTTATCCATGTCGACAGCAAATACTTCTGGTGAAGTCCTACCCAGCCCGTGTCCATCAGACTCTTCCGCATATGGCCAAAGAGCAAATCTACAATTCTTTATCACTGTCGGGTCTTGCACAATGTCAAAGTTCAAGAACTCAGTAACTTGACCACAACGCTCCAGGTTTGGCGATGGATGCACAGAAGCGGTTGTAGAAACTGAATCTGAATCGAGATGGGTGGAACTTCCTGGTATTCGTTCAGCGCTCATCTCGAAATGAAAAATTGCTAACTTACAGAACATCGGCTCAATCTCTCCCCCAAGAGAGGGAAATCCCACAGCAGTGGTGTCTATTTGAAGGTGACGAACGCTCGGCGGCCTATCCGACAGATGAGGGAGAAATCGTGCAGTGAATGTAGCCGAGTGAGAACGATTGCAAGAGATATTATTCTCACGCAGAATCCTCAACGGAGGCCAGAGATTGGTTTGCACATCTAGCGGTATCGGATCGTCCAATGCGGGGACAAGTTCAGGAGTGGGAGCGGAATCCTTGTCGCATGTAAATGTTCGGCTAGTCTTGCTGCATGTTTTGCCTATTTCATCGAAGCCATCTGGCAAATTCCACCACGCAATTCTACTAACCTCATACAACGGCGGTTTCGGTTGCGGGGAAATGAGAGTGTCTGGGCCGGGTGGTAAGTGGCCATCCAGACTGACGACCATTGTATTACCCCCACTCCTGTTATATCCTGAATCACTTTCAGCGAAACGTGCATTCCAAGAGGTACTATCATCAACATCCAAGCATTGCGTCGGACATGCAACGTGAGGCATAATGCCCGGCGAAGCAAACTGCCCAATCATGTGCTGTTCTCTACGACGTTCGGCACTGCGCTTTTCGTCTTCCTTAGTCTCAAACACTCCTAGGTCTGACTCGTGAGGCAATGCTGGGTCGTCGCAACCGTACAGTGGTGTGCATCCGTTCGTAAGTTCAAGATTACTGTAAGGGCGGCCGTACTTGTTCGCTGCCATGCTTCCTCCACCGGCAGCTAGGAATACCGGTGCACCGATGCCACGATAGACGTCAGCGTCGTCGTCGTCGTCGTCAACCTCACCGCTCCCAGCGAGCATCGCTACCGCAGCGCTCATGTTGTCATTTAACCCAACAGTTTTCCTCTCCTCGGCAGCCTCAATAAAATCATTGTCCGACGCGTCCTCGCTGGAGAATTTCACTGCTTGGACGAATGTGCTGCTATTCATAACAGGCAGTGGTCCAGAAAGCGCTTTGATTTTGTTATTGGCAGCATCGGCATCTCCACCTACGCCAACAAATGTGCCCGATGTCGTCCCGTCCGATGCGATATCTTCTTCGCCTTCCACTCGGATTAATTGCAGAAATTGATCCTGAGATATATTGTCACCTTTATTCGACGTTGGTGCTTTTGTCGTTTCGACGAACGTGCCTGATCCTCTATTGATGTCGTAGTTGACGGTGCCTGCGCGTGCATACTGCAAGAACTCATCTTGAGAAAAGTTGATTGAGTGTTCATCCAATGGTTTCGGTGCCTCGAACACTGATGCGTTCTCTTTCAACATGCCCTCGGTGGTGGTTGCAGATGATGATGATGATGGTGATGATAAGGAAGGCGATTGAAATTTCGACCAAAGGTTGGAAAAATCCTGGCTGGCTGTTTTTTTATGCTGCCTCCGTCTACTTGGAGACGTTAGAGGGCGCAAATCTTGGCGGTGGTCCGATGATTTAGGTGTTACGGGCGTGATGGGTTTCGCTGCCTCCTCGGCTGCATTTTTTGACTCAATCTCTGCCTTTGCCTCATCCGCTAGTCTGCCCTTCCTCCGACGAGCCTTCGCTCTTGCCGTCCTCCCCCATTCTCCCCAAACTGGAGAATATATTGATACATATGGGTGCGGAGTGGGTAATTCCTCATGTTCGTCACGCCTTCTCCCCACGCTATGATCCTCCTTTGCATTGTAATGTGCTGCAAGGAAGGGATTTACACCAAAGCCAAATACATCAATCGCTCCCTCGAAGTTGCGACAGCAAGGCGCCACCGACGATTCAAATATCTTCCCCCCTCCCGGCATTATCGATGATAACGACATACTGGACATTACTGACGAATCGTCTGCGGCGAACGATTCCGAGTCAACATTGGTTAGAGAATCCGGCTGTTGTTGTTGTTGTTGTTGTTGTTGTTGTTGTTGAGATAACGACGTAGTTGCCGTAGTGGTGACATCCTCCAAAGAATCTGAAATTGCATATGCCGACGCGGCGCGTTCCGCCTCGGCGACAATGCGCGGGGGTAAAACATGCCCAAAGAATAATGGACGTGGGAGTAACACTTTTTCCATAAATGGATGCATGGGTATGCTGATACCTGTAATATCTTCGTCGAGTATATCGTCTACTTCTGCCATCGTCTCGTCGATGTCGGCATCGGTTTCAGCGTCGGTCCTTTCCCGTTCCGAGTCAGTTTCCCCCTCGACGGCAACGACAGCCGTAGTAGCGTCGGTAGTAACCATATCTTCTCCATCGTCTTCGTCGGCAGCCGCTTGGATTGCTGTCATAAATGAGGCATTGGATGTCTCAATATCGCTACTGCCAGTAGTAGTAGTAGTAGTAGTACTACCCTTGACCCTGGCTGTGGGAGGGAAATTGATCACCAAAGTGCCAGAATTGTAAGTTGTTGTTTCCCCACATTCCACGGAGGAGGTATCATCATTATTATTTGCATATTGCGCGCCATGATGTATTGCCATTAAGAATTTCGAATCGGTGTCTAAACTCGCCTCATTGTTATTCTTGGACTGTGATGGTGGATAAGAAGTACTGTGACTGCTGCTAGCCTTTGTCGTCGTCGTCTGTCCCGCACCAACCTGCTGCTGCTGCTGCTGCCTTGCTACTAGCGGCTTTACCGATGGTGTTGGATGAATGACAAAGGATCCACTGGGAAAGTATGGTTTTGTCCGCGCTCTGCCTAAGCCACCCATTCCACCGATATCATCATCCTCAACACCAACCGGAACAGATTCGGCGCGAAGCGCTCCCAAGAAGGCGGCATTGGCATGTGCCATGGAATCGTCGCTGGATGTAGTAGCACCGCCACCACTGCCACCACCTCTTCCTATTCCTACTACCTCGCCTCCTTTGTCCTTCTCTTCGGATGTGGGAGGTGGTGGTTGTGCGGAGGAGGATTCATTATCGGTGTTGCTGCCGGGAGGAATCAGACCTGGCACAATGTTGTAATTCGAAGGGGGTTTCATCCCAGCAGCATTCGTCGGTACTGCAATCTCCTGCTCCTGCTGCTGCTTCTTCTTCGAGATAGACACTGGTCGATGAATAATAGTTCGACGTAAAAATCCTCCCATACTTGCCAGGGAGGAGGAGCTCCCCCGTTGATGGGCGTTGAAGAGGCTGGTATTCGTTGTATTTGTATTGGTGGAGATGGAGGGCTGCTGCTGCTGCTGCTGCTGGTTTTGATCATTGTCGTCACCGGCACCGCCACCACCATTGTCATTGATGGACTCGTTGCTGTTCAATCGTCCTGACATGATTCTAATTGAAGCTACTGCCCATTGCACATCATAATGTAGGAGGGTGATTGATGATTGGGATAGTATCTCTCTAGAGGGGTAGGGGAGGTGTCAGCCTCTCGCGGCCATCATGGTCCATGCTGATGCTGTGCGTGCTGATGCTGTATGCGTAGCTGGGGTTGATTTTTTTGTGTATGGCGGTGTTTGTGCGTCTCTGGGCGGCGGGTGGCAGATTTGGCGACAACAAGGACATGGGAATCAATAGGAATACTATCTAACTGCACCGGGACAAAAATGGCGCGAACTTGATTCGGGGGCTGGAATTGGGGGCAGAATGGGGGGAAGGCATCAAGGTCTGGCCGTCATTCAGGAAAGCCTCTTCTCGCTGGGGTGCAGATGTACTAATTCCGAAATAGAAACCTACGAGAAGCTCAGGTAGGATCTTCTTTGGTCCGAGCTCGGCCCGCGCGTCAACGGTAGCAAATCTTCCTCTCTTCTTCTCCCTCTCTTTTCCCCCACACTCTCCGCTACTCTACTCTCTCCGACACACCATTTCGGTCGAATCCAAAGCTCTATCCAAAGACAAAGCCAATAAATAATTCAGCAAACCATGAACAGCGGATCGGGAATTCAAGAGCTCATGGCCGCGGAAACGCGTGCCTCTCAAATTGTGGCAGAGGCGAGGATAGGTCAGTGTTCATGACGCATTTGGAATGGGGAGAGGGGGTTGTCGGGGGAATGCCGTCGTCGGAAGATTGTGATCAAGAAAGATTGGCGAATGACGGCGGCGGCGCCTCGGCATTGCATCATGGCTATCGATCCGGATGATCCGACAACCCCCATCTCTCTCTTAATATCTCGCGAAACGATGTTCTCCTATTTGTATCTCTGATCTAATCTAACGCGCTGGTATACCTCTATCCTCCATCGCTCATTTCTATGGACAGCTCGAGGAGACCGCATGAAGCAAGCACAAACCGACGCCGACGAACTAATCGCTGCATACAGGCTTGAACAGCAAGAGGCATTCGACAAGGCGTCTAGTGTGGATGGTAAGATTTAATCTCATACAAATCACACTATTCTTGTTATGTCGCGCCCATATC
The DNA here is from genome assembly GCA_036940085.1 of Discostella pseudostelligera. Taxonomy (NCBI): domain Eukaryota; phylum Bacillariophyta; class Thalassiosirophyceae; order Thalassiosirales; family Thalassiosiraceae; genus Discostella; species Discostella pseudostelligera. The sequence goes on from JALLBK010000147.1 coordinate 24,663, forward strand.
TCAACACGACAAACCTCTCCCCCACACATAAAATATTATTTCACCTTATTCCCAGGCGGATCGGGCAACGATGCCTCGGCGAAACTTCAAGCCGAAACAACCAAAGACATTCAGGCAATGCAGGGGCGATTCACTAAGAATGCACAAAAGGCCGTGGATGTCCTACTCTCGAAATGTTGTGAAGTTAGTTTGGAGGTGCCGTCGGCGAGGATTCGTTCGACTCAAAAGTTGTATGGAAAGTAAATATGTACGTGGCGATGGGGAGTAGAATGTAGTAGGGGATGGATTGGTGAGGGAAATTCTGTCTGGAATCATCGTGGCCTCGGAAGTAATGGGGGGAGTACACATGGTGATTGCAAACAACTACTACTGGCATCTCAATGACGGGGGGGGGGCGGCGCTAGACAGTTATGGTGTAGACTTTGTGCGCTGTCATTGTGTTACTTAGACTTGATAGACTATTATCGACAATCTTCTCGGGCCGAAGATTGCTTGTCAGGATGTTTGACCACCGTTGCTTATTCCAATTGCGTTCACCCCTGTTCACCCGCTCCTCTCTGATCTCAATCAAGGCACCCAACAACCTACTCCCCCCTCTGGAAGCAACGAAGTCAACATGATATGCCCATAGTCTCGCACTCGACCACCACTCTCGAAGGTTGACCAAAGTCCTTTGATCGATGTCGTTGTCCTCCCTTATCTCTTGCCATGAAAAGCACGAGAGATGAGATGATGATAGAGTCAAAGATTTCGCCGCCTGTCTTCGTCCTCCACGTGGTAGGCCGAGTTTTGCCTCCCGCCAAAATTATGCCACGTGGGAATACTTTGGAGTCGAGTCATTACTTTCCCGCCGTAATATGGTACTGCCATGTGGAAGTGACTCTTCTGCCACGTGTAATCACAGCTCAGGAGGTCGTTTTATTGCGTTTTGTATGGGGGTCGAGGGCGGTTTCCGTAGGGGAGGCGGCGGCTGTCATGGTTGACTCGATTTATTTTTGTGTTTTGTGATCGGGTTGTGATTTGTTGGGTGCAACAGTCAACAACATCGCACAAATCGCGAGCCTTCCATAACAACTTCCAGACTTCCAGCGCGCCGACAAGACCCTGCCGCATCGCATGGCCTCCAGTGCCGCCACCAACACCAACACCCACAATAACAACCTCGACAAGCAGCTATCCTTCGATGTAATCATCGTTGGCGCCGGGCCCTCTGCGGCGGGCTTGCTCCACGGGCTGCTGAAGCGCATACTCGAACAGGATGTTCGCGGCGACGGTACACAAATTCGTATTGCAGTTATTGAGCGCGGTGCAGGTTTTAATAATGAAGCTTCCGTCCTTCTCGATGATGACGATATCATCATAGACGAAGCAGATAACGCCTTTGCCGATGAATGTAGACAATGCAATGGAAGTGAGAAGACATCGACGTCGAAGGCACTACACTCTTCCAGTGACATGCAATTGAAGGACGAGGTTGTAGCTGCGACAGTAATACGAAATTCAACAAAAAGCAGATTTGACCATCCTCATCAATCGACATATTCCTTAAGACATTGGTTCACAGCCGCTCATTTTAGATCGAGGCCTACGGATAGGTACGAAATAGGCGGTGGCGTTTCGCGATCGTCATCACCATCATCGGCAATATTACATTCTCCACTGCCTTCACCGACCATGCTGCATACCACCACTCCACAACGATACATGAACAATCGCATTATTGATGTACCCACCGGTATTGGATGGGGAGGGACTACCAACATTAATGCCGGATTGGTCGTAGAACCATGTTATGGGCATACTTGGAATGAAGATGCTCATCGAGGGAGTACTAGCGGCAATGGTGCTGAACCGGATTATGGCAACAATCATTGTGGTTATGCGGGAGATTTTGATACATGGCCGGGTCAATGGAAGTGCGGGAGAATAATAAGAAAGGCAATGCAGGAAGTTCTTGATGCAATGAGAAAGAATGATTCGTTGAGATCAAATTATGATTCATCATCTGCCGAGTCCGGGCTAGTATCCGCAGAGGCAAACATATCAACAAGCAACCACAAGCCGTTCCATTGGATGATGCAAGAATATTCATCCGAGGAGTATGGCCGATTTCAACACGTTGTGACCTCCTCCAAAACCATGCCGGCAAATCATACGAATCTGGATGATGTTACAAACGAGGAAGAAAATGGGTTAGGGCATACAGAATCCAAACGCATCAACTACTTCTCCTCATTAATTGAACCGCTGCTACAAAACTATCCCGAGTTGGAATCATGCGTTTCGTTCCTATCTGGACTTCAAGTAGAACGCATATTGATCGACTTTGCGCATGGATGTCCTCGTGCACACGGGGTGGAGGTGACAACATCAACATCCGACAATCGTCGCCGATTCATCATTGAGTCAAGCCATGAAATCGTCGTTTGTGCTGGAGCCATTGGCAGCCCCTCGCTGCTACTGGCGAGTGGTATTGGACGCGATGATGACTTGATGGCCGCGGGCATTGTTCCATGGTATGATTTACCAGACGGCGCTCATCGTTCTACCAAAAGCTGTGAAACATATAAGAATCTCCCTGTGGGTCATAATCTACGCGATCATCCCATTCTTCCTCGAATACTTGTCACTGCATATCGTCAGGAGATGTCTACATTATCCACCAACTCCATCCGTGGTTCGTTGTACCTTGATATTCCGACGAAGGAGGAGAACACCGCTAAATTTGAACTGCAATTGGTCGATGGAATACAAATGGAAACCATGATTATTCATGCTGCTGCCGCGGCACTTCGGCGAAGTTGGATGTTGTCGATTGGCAACACGAAGTGGAAAGTACCACTCGCGTGGACAACATTTGCATTTGACTTCGTACGCTTCATTTTGAATGTCATGTTCAGCTTTCGTTTCTTCCGAGTCGAAACTCGGCTTCGTACTGCATCCATCAATGTTTGCTTGTTGAATCCACAATCTACCGGCAAAGTTCGCATAATAGCTAACAGGAACAAGGATGATGGCGAGGTTGTGAAATCTTCGCCTACACGGCTCAGTGACTGCCGAGTAATGGTGGATCCAGGATATTTGTCCGATCCGCGTGACGTAGATGCACTATGGATGGGGTGGAAAGCCTCCTCGAGGGTAAAGCGGCGATGGTTTGGTGAATGTAAAGAACTCCTTCCCGGTTTACCGTTCGTGGCAGTTCATTATCTGATCTCATCTATGATGTCGATATTCATGATGCTCCTGTCGGGGTTTGTGAGTAATGACGTCACCAAGAAGCAAGGCGACAGACCTGTGTGGTTTTCAAGTTATGCTGCTGAATTTACAAATCCATATTATCATTGGTGTGGAACTTGCGCTATGGGAGAGGACACGAAGGATAATGAGGCAACGACGGAACAATCTACGTTTGTGGTGGACGAGCATCTGTGCGTTCGAGGCATTGCGGGGTTGCGTGTGTGTGACGCCTCCGTCTTTCCAGGATGCATCTCAGCCCCGACGGCCTTGACTTGTGCTGCGTTGGGACGAGCAGCGTCGACGTTTGTATTAAATAGCAAAATAAAGTAGAACAAAGATATGCATTCGCTAATATCTCTAATCAAAGCTCTGGTGGACCTACTAATCAAGAGAGCAGTACTACATTTTGCTATTGCTTCGTGACTTTGATTGTGGCTTACTAAGAATTACAGTTACACTATAACACCCGTATTCAACGCTGTCCTC
>JALLBK010000148.1:0-31249 GCA_036940085.1 Discostella pseudostelligera
TCACCATCACCATCCCATGACCATCGCTCGATCACCTACTACTTCTCACCTACGCCTTTCACCAACCACCATCGCCAATCTCGTACGCAAGCACCATGACAAGCTTGGCGGAATCATCGGCGCCTTCATCATCATCAACATGGGTAGACCGATTACGCATGGTACCTATCGTACCCGATTCATTATTGGAGAAATCATCAATAGAAGATGGGGCATACTACAGCCATGCTGCTGCTGCGGTTGCGACGGTGACAGCAACGGTGCACCAGCGTAGTGACGCCACCGCAGACCAAACTCCACAAGCGTTGGAATTTAACATCGTATCCCTAAACATGTTAGCGGAGACATACGTATCACCCCGTTCACATCCTGGGTTGCCAGCCAGTTATGCCAATGTTGTATTTGACTCGACGAAACGACGAAAATTATTGGTGGACACTCTTGAACGATTTTGCAGTCCTCAGAAACACACCGGAGGTAGTAGCAAAGACAAGTGGGATGTAATTGCACTTCAAGAGCTTGATCTAGTCGAGCCCGATGATCCGATTCTCCCGGCATTCCAAAGATGGGGATATGAGGTTGTTCGGACTCCCAATGATAAGCGGAAAGATTGCTGCGCTATTGTATTTGATAAGAGCAAATTTTCATTGATCGAATATGATGTGGTGAAATTCGATGATTTGGCATCATTGCAACATTCTGTCAGTTCAAAGGGAGACGAAGATGATGTGACCAAAAAGTCCAGCAACTCACCACCCGAATTGACTGGATTGGTACGATCATTCTTACGAAGGAATTATGCCATCGTGGCACATCTAAAGTCCGTCGACACGAAGCAATCCGTCATTGTAGCGTCGGTTCATTTGTACTGGAATCCAGGGTTTGAGTATGTGAAACTTTGTCAAGCAAAGTACTTGTTGGATAGAGTGGCCAAATTTGCAACTATTAAAGCGAGGAGTGGGGAGGGTTTAGAGCAAATACCACTGACGACAGATCGCAAGTCGTTGCTTCTGCCCACTGTCATCTGCGGAGACATGAATTCCAAACCAGGAAGTGTGGTGCATAGTTTATTTGTTAAACCTTCCGTCGACGCAAGAACTGTGGCGCCATGGAATTACTTTTGGGATCAAGACGAAGAGATTATGTATACAGAGGAAGAGAAGAATAGCACAAGGGATGACGAAAATGATAGGCAGGATGGAGTCGTCGCTGCAAAGTCGGACTCAACAAACGAAAGGGACGACGACCAAAAGAATGGTGTCAACGGGTACACTATGAATGGTCTTCCCTCTTACTGTGGCTTGACTGCTGCTGCTGCTGCTGATGATGATAGCTCTTGTCAAGGTGGCACCCATGAGCCCACCCAACAAAATCATCATTTAGAAGCACATGTTCAAATCGATGCTGAGTACGAGGGCCTTAGATCATCGCTTCTGGCGTGGAATGGTCTTCACAAACGAGCAATGGAAACCAGTTCGCCAATAAATAATTCTCTACCTACNTATCGACGACGATGGTTTGAAAGCATCGCTTGCATGGAGCAAACTCCACCAACGAATTACTCCGCAGGATTATCAGCATTCAATACCCCCGTTGAAAATAAAGTACATGCTTGATTACACATTGAATCGGTTCACGAGGTGAGTTGTTTTTTTCAACCTCGATATGACCTCTCCCCTCTCATCACGTTCCTCGCACTTTGTCTATCATAGGTGGCTGCGAATATTAGGCATTGATGCTGCACTAGAAACACTTGAAGAGGAAAAGGAACGCACTAGCGGGGGCGAAATGTAAGCCTTTCACAATAAACGTACCTCTAGAATTGCTGCAGAATACTAACTATTTTTGCTCGGTACAAATAATGCATTGAGTTATTAGCGCCTTATTTGATCACTGTAAAAGGGAACAACGAACACTCCTTACGACATCCTACAAACTTTTACTGCGAAAAGACTGTCCTCCTGGAGCATACCTGCTCGATCCAAAATCTACGTCTGATCTCGAGAAAGCCTTGCCTCGTCTCCTCCGAACTCATGGCGTCGAGTTATCGCCGCGCACATTTCTCACCCGGTGCGTTGTTTGCAATGGAGACATTCAGCGTGTTTTCACGGATGACGAGAAGAGATTGATATTCATGGAGCATGGTGCGCCTAATTTGATCGAGTCAAAAGAGAACGTGGAGGTCTTTAGATGTAATGGTTGCTCGCAAGGATATTGGTGGGATGATCGACCAAGTAGTTCAGCTTCACGTGTATTCAGTCAAGCGACAAATCTTCTAAGGCTATGTTTGCGTGGCGGTGTTAACTTGAAAGATGAAGCTGTCAATGAGGAAACGAAGAGGCGGGAGATGTTGGGTGCCTTTGACTTTGTTGATGTTGCGATGGAGCGCCAAAGCGAAGAATGCCTTGCAAATGACTTCGACGAACTTTCTGTGATTAGTTGGCTGAGAGAGGAAAAAATGAGCAGTGCCTTCAATCTCAAAAGTGCATATGTACTAGGAGACACCACCATGGAGTCTTTACCGTTTACCAATGTGACAAATGATTTTGTTGGATGCCTCGACTATGTATTTTTCCAACAATCAGATTTGGATCTGAAATGTACGCTGAATGTTCCTACATCCTTCAAGGATCTGAATAGTGACAGTTGTCGTCAAGGCCATTTGATTCCCAGTGACATCTGGCCGAGTGATCACATTGCGGTAGGTGCTCGATTCAGACTCATTCGAAACGTTTCCATCGATGAATGGGGTGAGAAGAGTGAAGCGCCCGATAGAACACCATCATCATCCAGCAATGGAACCATGCAACATGCGCCAAGGTGCGGTTGTGGCTGTGTGCCCCGGATAATGTCCCTCTTTGAAATGGCCGAGCTGAGGAAGAAAGCTAAGGAAAAGAAAGCGGCCGAGGCAGCCTCTATGGAACAGACTAACAACAATTAAGTTGACTACGAGATTTCTATGGCGCCAATTTTGGACAAACAATCATATCGTCCTCTGTCATACGATCATTGAGATTCAAATACTGCCTGACAACATCCTCTTCCTCGTCGTAGACACATTCAAAGCCAGCCTTTTCGGCGACGTGAATCATAGCTCCGTTCGTTCGCAACACCACTGCCTCTATGGCGTCAAGGCCTTCTGCCTTTGCATGCTCGATGAGATTACATAGTAGTTTCTCGCCAATTCCTTCACCTTTAATTTTTACATGCAAACGATTACAATGTGAACAGTATGAGATGTGGAATCAATTATGCTCTATTTCTCTCTGGTACTCACCCTGATAGTCATCGGCGACTAATACTGAGAATTCTGCACTGTTCCCTCCGTGTTCTAAGGTTGATAGGTGAGCAAATAATTCGTTACTAAGTAAAAGCAATTGCGAACAAACGAACGAACCTTTCGTCAATCTCGCAGCTGCGACGAGTTTTTCCACGCTACGGCTATTATCTAACACAATCAAGGCAATATCTCGATCGTAATCGACATGGCAAACTCTGATTAGCCTATCATGTGCGACGCTGCTCGACAATAATATAATGACAAAAGTGTAAGATCATATTGTATTTAATGGGAAAACCAAACTTGAAAACACATACCGATCTTCATACTTGATATGAGAGATGAACCTGACAAGTACGACAAAGCGATGAGGATATAAGTGGGATAGTACAAGAAGACCGGTTCTACTTTGTAGCGGCCTCACCTTTTGTATACGCTATCCTCAGAAAGAAGTTTATGGAAGTCCACCACCAAAGGCTCATCTTCCGGCATGATCGGCCGAATTAGCATCGCTCTTCCTTTCTTACTCACAAATCGCTGTTCGTATTGGCTCGGATATGGACGAATTGCAGGTCGAATGGTGCTAGAGGCAGCTGGATGAAGGATGATACGAGCATCCAAAGCAACAAGTGTATCACCAGATGCAAGTAGAGGATTGATTTCCACCTCGGATATGTATTGCCACTTTTCCATCACCAAATGACTGAAATTTACTATCAATTTCTCAAGGGCGGGAATATCCACTGCACTCTTTCCACGCACACCCTTAAGGGCGTTGTAAATTTTAGTGTTCGTCATCATGAGATGAGCAAGATTGGAGTTAAGAGGAGGAAGTGCCAAAGCCCGATCATTGTAGACTTCTACAAGAGTGCCACCAGATCCAAATAACATGACGGGTCCAAACTGTTCGTCTCCCGAAGCTCCTACGATCAATTCATACGAATCTCTTGCAAGAACAAGAGGCTGAACGGTGACTCCTTGAAAGTCGTCTTTCGAGAATTTACTTTCAACCGCTCTCTGAATGTCGATAAATGCATCCTGTACATCGCTCGGGGAGGTCAGGTTGAGTTTTACACCTCCTACATCAGTCTTGTGTGTTACAGTCGCCGAGTTGATCTTTAGCACTACAGGATATCCAATAGCATTTGCTGCAGCGATCGCTTCCTCGACAGTGTGAGCCAATATCGTCTCTACAGTGGGTATTCCATAGGCAGAAAGGATTTCCTTTGATTCATACTCTGTGAGGAGCATTCTTCCAGAAGATTGGGCATTAGAGAGGATATAATCAGCTGTTTGACGTTCTGGATGCACCTCAACACACCATCTTGGGCATTGGTATAGCTTTGAGTCATGAACGCAGTATAGTTAGAATTCAGAATACTATGCGATCGATGATATCCAGCACAATAATTCTTACTTGTGAAATATTGACCGAGTACTCGAACATAAACGAGAACATCTCAGCAGCACTGTCTGGGTAATCGTAGGTGGGGATACCAGCCTGATCCAAAATGTTTCGCCCAGCCAAAACTCCAGCTCCTCCCATCCATGATGCAAGAATTGGTTTTGTTCCCATGATTTTCTTTGATACCTCAGCAATGCGTCGTGCAGTTTCAGTCGGATCAGTCATGCTCTGAGGAGTTAAGACAATGAGGATGCCATCTGAATACTCATTTTCTGCCGCGATCTCAATGGCCTTGGCGTATGTGTCTGGGGTTGCATCACCTAGCAAATCAATCGGGTTCGCATGGCTCCAATGCGGAGGTAAGAGCTGATTAAGCTGTTGCATTGTTCTTTCACTTAACCATGCTAACTGTCCACCACTACCAATAAGAGCGTCTGTAGATATGACTCCAGGACCGCCTGCGTTGGTAACAATAGTCAAATACTTCCCCTTGGGCCTCGGCTGCTTGCCTAACAATTCAACGATCTCGAATACTTCTCGAATCTTGTTAACTCGAAGTACACCGCATCTCCTGAACGCTGCATCCAGAACATCGTCTCTACCAGCCAGACTCCCTGTGTGTGATGCTGCCGCTGCCGCAGCTTGTTCGGTTCTCCCAGGCTTAATGACAATAATCGGCTTCGTCATGGCAACCTCGGACGCGGCCGACATGAAACTCCTTGCATCACCAATCGTTTCCATGTATATTGCAATTGCCTTTGTATTTGGATCATCCCCGAGGTAGTATATCAAGTCACCCCACGACACATCCATCATACTTCCAATCGATATGAACGCCGAGAAGCCAACATTTGCCTGGAGACTCCAGTCAAGGATCGACGTGCACTGGGGGCCGAAGAGAACGATGGCAAACATTGTTACATCGTTATAGGGATAAAAGTTTCATCAATTTGCGGTTAGACAATCATCTCTTACCATAGCTCCCGATTGGCTGATAAAGGCGACGTTGCCAGGTTTCGAAATATTGGAGGCAAAAGTTGCATTTAGGCCACTAATTGGATTCTTTGATTGAGCGTTCAGGTGTCAGCACGTTAAATGACATTCATGCTAAAACAACCTAATCTCTGCAGACTGCAGACCAAGACGACTTCTCACCATGACACCTAAGCAGTTTGGACCAATAACTCGCATGTTGCCACCTCGGGCGATTTCCATGATTTCATTTTCGAGTACGGCTCCATCAGGGCCGGTTTCTTTGAATCCAGCCGAGATTATTATCGCACCCTTGACGCCGACGCTTACACAATCACGCATCACCTAGAGTTTGATAATGATCAATGGTTGAACAATGGGAAAGACTTGTTTACAAAACAGCGAAGTGCATAAACTCAAATCCAACTCACATCTTTCACTGCTTTCGATGGGACAGCAATAATGGCCAAATCGATCCCCTGTTCAGGTATGTCTTGCATCCTCTGGTACGATCGAATACCAAAGACATTTCCCTTCAATTTTCGTGGGTTATTATTCACCGGATATATCGTCCCACCAAATGGGCTGGTTAATAGATTCCACAGTATAGTTTTGCCAACGCTGCCCTCCTTCTCGCTCGCCCCGATGAGCGCCACAGACTTTGGACGAAAGACGGCATCGAGAGGACGTTGTTGGAAGTGTTTCCAAAAATCGTGAGCGTAAGATGATTTGGACGAATCACGACGATGCAACGGTGGTGGTGATGACGAAGACATTGATTGAGCTATTCAATCCTTTTGTTGTTGATGATACTTTTATCTGTAGTTCAGCTTTATGAGTGAAGGTGGGGTAGGAGTGGTAATGGATGGAAGAGATGTGAGTGCCGAGCGACGACGATGAGAACGCTGAACTTGTGGTGTCGATGGAGAGAGAACCCGAGCCCGGCCGAATCTTTAATCTTTGTGTAACCATTCATTTGGATGTGCCGATGAGGAAGTCAGGGTCTCGGTAGTACCATACCGTAGGCTGCAGGTTGCAGCAAGCAATTCTTTACAAGATTTACGTACACTGCAGAACTAATAGACTTCCACATGCCACTGATCGTTCTTCTTCAACTCACTCAATTTCTCACTCCACACCACGCTCTGACTTCGAGCCACAGCTTCCAACGTGTCTAAAATGGGTGGCATCATGCCCTTCAATCCACAAAAGTAAACGTGTGCACCAGCATCTAATCTATCGAACAGTTCTTTTCCATTCTGGGCAATTACGTGCTGAACATAAAGCTTGCCACCGTCGACTGAGTTGGTCATCTCGCGTGAAATGGCATAGTCGATTTTCAGTTTGCCAGGAGCAGCTGTGGTGTATTGAGAGGTTGGTCATTAGTGCATACAACCCAAATAAGAAATATTCGACACGTCTTGTATCGTCAGAAACTGCGTGCACAACTCACCATTCTTCACCATGAAATCAAACTCTTCATCATACAACAGTCCGCCACTGACCGGCACTCCCAAAACCAACCACGCACTACCACCAAACATATGCCTCGCCAATGTGTTCTCCATAAATAATCTGTGCAAAAAGCCCCGGAATGGCGCGATACCAGTGCCAGTTGCAATCATAATCACATCTTTCGTGGGATCTTTGGGGAGCAACATCGTCTTCCCTACCGGACCGGCGACACTAACTTCATCCCCCGGTTGGAGGTTGCATAGAAAGTTGGAGCATACTCCCTGTTTGGACGGATCCTTCTCGCCAGTGCTTGGATCAATATATTCGGCACGACGAACGCATAGGCTGATGGTGTTTCCGTCCAATAGATCGCCATAACGGGTGGAGGCAATTGAATACAGCCGAGGTTTGTGCTTCCGACCATTGGAAGCATCAATACCGGGAGGAATGACGCTAAGTGATTGTCCTGTTGTATTTGCAAGAGAAATAATGGTATATGAGAATTGAGAATTGGCTTGAATGGCGACCTCTCTTCGTCGACTGATTCTCGATACATCAAGATCACTTTGTACGGCATTGCGAAGCGACATGACGACAATCGGGCTGATGCGCGACAATAATAATTTCTCACCTTCGACATAGTGGAATCCAGCAGGAAGTTTCATAACGACATGTTCAATATCCCCCGGGGCATCATCACTAATGAGCTTGGTCCGTCCAAGTACTGTCGCGGTGACGGGTGCTTGGGGCTTGGCGAAATTGAGCGGCAGTTCTCCATTCGAATCAAGATATTCCAGAAAGTGCTGTGCTACCTTAATCTCCACACCCGCCGGTGGAGCATCGACAATGTTGGTAGGTGCCGATGAAAGAAATGTATATGCCGCCCCGCTAGCAATGCGATCTTTGAGATCATTCGTCCCTTGCAATTTGCCACACTCGTTGGGATCGAAGATGGAAAGATCGCCTGGAGATTTGATGCTCACTCCGGCGCCAGCGTTTTTGATGCGATCTGGCGATGTGGTGGAGAAGGCAGATATGCCATTATTTGTGAGTGAGGCTAAGAGTATGCCGAGGTAGATGAGTCTCATGGTCGAGATGGTAAAGAACCTATTGCTATGGCCGTTGTGTTGGAGGTATGAGTTGGAGTGGGTGGAGAGGGCCAGAAGATGGAGATCAAGGTCGGCCATGGTCATGGTGATGGTTGATGTAGCATGCCGCAGCCCGCCGCGCAGCGGCAGCAGTGGATGGCGGTGGCGGCCGGCACCAGCCACCTGCTGCAAAGATGATGCTGTCTGATTTACGTGCGAAGGAATAGGTATTGAATCTTTGGGACAGCTGCCGTCTGTCCTCGTTGCTCTCTTTCCTCCCGCCAAATCTAGGCACAATTCCCTTCCCGCCAAAATGCCACGTGTAAGGGCTTTGGATCGAAGAAGGAGCATAGCAGTACGAGGAATGACGACATTGATGGGGTGGCGAAGCGTGCTACTTATGGATCAAATGAAATACTACTTCCGTGTATGCTTTGAAAGCAATGCTTATTCTCAATGATGTTATTGGTCTCCGTTGTTTCCAACACAAGGATTGAGTAGGTGGTATGATATTATGAGGCAGACACGACTTTTCGGGTAAGGAAATAGATACTTCGTCTGCTTCCACATAGAGCTCCACAATAACCGACAATACAATGACATTCATCACATAACCATTCCCCCAACGATTCAGGCATGGAATCAATCGAAGTAGTCACTTCATTATTGTTTCGAATTCACTTCCTCCCATTGATTGTTTACATAATATTAGTATTGGGACCGCCCCTGACCTCGCACTCTAGAATCCATTTCCCCAAGCACTTTTGTTAAATTCGTAGTGATTTTTTGGGCTTTTGTTTCAGCTGCTGTAGGGATGATGGGTGGAGATACACCTCTGATTCCACCTGAGGAGGGAGCATCATCATCCCCACCACCTCCTCCTCCTCCTCCTCCTCTAAACGATGCACCAAGTTGTACGCGCTCCATGAGAGTACTCGATCCTTGCAATTTCCCATTCTCGTTGGGATCGTACAAGCAAAGATCCCCTGGTGGTAATGTTGTTAATCCATCCCCCGCCTTTTTGATCCGGTCGTTATCAAGCGATGATTGCAGATGTGTTGATGGGCCACGATGGTGCGACGCCCGTGACGACCATGACGTTCCTGGCGACGACAACGACAAGGCCGGCAAAAATGCGCTACCTGTGATTGCCCCGAGAGCAAGCGCTGCGACAGTGAAGATGACAATGAAATGATTCATATCGTGAATGGTGGTCGGAGGAGGCGACGACGGCAACGACGAGCGACGTCTTTTGCCAATAAATGGTGTCGTCGGAGGATATTGGATATTGTGGATATGGATTTCGGAGTGGCTGGTTATGGTTATGGTTGATATTGATAGTGGTTGTGTGGACGAGAGGTGTGTGGTGTCAACCACTGTAGGCTACGTAGGAATCAATATCAGTAAAATCGGGTATTTGGTGCAAAGTGGCAAAACTAAACCACAACTGAGACGATACGATAACATCAGTCTCTACAATATCCCTATGGGTCCATCGCGAGCAACGACATGTTCCGATTTATAAATGAATAGTTTTGGTATGAAGCGCGCATACAGACCTTTATTCTCCATTACGCAGAAGCAATACAGCCGAAGAAGTAATAGATCTCATCCTTCATATCCAGAGCTGCCACCTCGTATCGACAATAACTACAATGGACGGAATAAAACGATTCCGATTCGTCGTTCTCATTCTCTTTCGTGTCATGGTTTGATGAGGATGCTGAAGCATCGTGTTGCTCCTCTGGCACTTTATCGGGAAGATGAGAATTCGCACGCTCAGGATCGACCCCTTCCCCATGTTGCATATGAAGATCATTTTCTACCAGATCTTCCTCTCCCATTCTATTTCCTGATAGTGCATACCGTGCAATTATTGCATCAGCATTGTCGCATGCACCACTAGTACTATCACCCGCCACTAATTTGAGAGATCCCACCGCATCATCATACACCATTTTCCTATTCCAATCGACACCAATATTCATAACAAACATTGCCCTATACTGATTCGCATACTTTTCGTGTTGTTGACAATCCATACATAAAATGTTCAAGCAGCTTGGGCAGGAGAGTATGGCATCGGACGACCGTGGTTTGACGAGCGTCATGGTGGAGGAGGGCGGTGCTTGTTGTTGTTGCTGATGATGATGTTGCTGCTGCATTAGCGGAGACGGCATGAATGATTCTTGATGATGCTGTTGCTGATCGTTATTAGTTTCCGTCGGATTCTTCGATTCAGATTCAGATGCTGCCGACCCAATATCGTCTGTATCCCGAGCTTGGGAAGTTTTATTGTCGATCCCTCTCCTCTTCTTGCTATGATGGAGATTCTCATATTGCTCAGTGCTACTATCTACGCCATTCTGAAGATGATGCGGTCTATGAGCATTTATCAATATCTCCCTCCCACCGCCTCCGACACCACCACTTCGCATATGTTGATATACCCATGCCTCATCTTCATCATCCATATTTTCGCAATACAAATCATCCTTGTAGGAGCCTGCCGCGGCAGTTTCACCCTTAATAATTTCGGAGTCATTACCATCATCATCGGAACTATTGTCGTTGGAAGATTCATCACCATTGTGATGCTGTCTCAGTCGTTGCATCGAGGTCGACGACGACGACAGCCACGAGGAACGTTCGCCACATTCCTCCTCGCCGAAGTCAGCTTCATCCGCCGAAGACGATGACGACGACGACGATGAATGCGAGTGCGCCTCGGCGGCATCGGTTTCAGACACGATCACTACAGCCTCGTCGTTGATGACGGCGGCGGCAACGATATCATATCCCTCCATGTCCATGGTGATTGTTGATGCAATGGTGGTCGGTGGTCGGTATTATTATGGGAAGTACACCATAGGGTTAGGGGTTAGGGTGATAGATGCTTGTGGGCTGTGGGCTTTGCGTGGCGGGCCGGCGGAAGATCGGTGTGGTGGTGGGCGGGCGGGTGGCGGGAAGTAGAGTTTGGCGAAGGCGGAAATGGCGGGAACTGTGCATTTTGGCGAAGATCGGGGTGGCGAAAATGGCGGGCACAACCCACATTGAACCTCGCGACAGCTAGCTCGCGACCATGGCCGCCGCCATCGCCATTCAGTACTAATACCGATTGCCGCCATCCACCATCCTATCCTTCGCCAATAACATTGTGTCTTATCGATAGCTTGCCACCACGACACGGTCGTCCCTTCTCTGTCTCTATCTCTGTTTCGTTTTATTCCCTTTCTCCCCTAACAATAATATTCATATGGGCTTCTTACACCTCTTCATCGTCAACAAATCCGGAGGTCTCATCCTCCATCGCTCGCTCTCCTCGGCGGCCCCCCAAATCGGGACTAACGAATGGCTACGCATTGGATCAACATTCCATTCCTTACATGCCATTGCAGCCGAGGCAAGTCCTGTTAAGTTACCGAATAATAAAAATTCCAATGGGGCACAGGATGGTATTGAACAAATTGAGGGAGGGGGGATTATATTGAAATGTTTGCAGACTCGGACGGGGATTAAATTTGTTATTACGTGAGTTTGTTTCTTCGTAGACATGTGTTGGTGATAATATTAGGGGAGAGATGGTCGCCTCTTTTATATTCTCACTTCTTCTCTTACTATTTCCTTCCTTCTGCTCGTCATGGATTTCATACCTATTTCCTATTTCTTGGGACAGAGCCGAACCGGGAACATCCGATTTAGATACAGTGTTGCGTGAAATATACGTCCTCTATTCTGATTGCACATTGGTAAGGAAGAGAATGATGATGCTGTTGCGCTTGTATGCGTGTATGTGTGTGAACATTCCATTTGCTCACCTCCTACTTTTTATCTAACACACAATAACATGATGATACTGACAGAAGGATCCATTCTACGAATTGGAAATGCCTATAAGATGCGAATTATTCACAAATGCCGTAGATAGTTTGATGAAACGAGTGGTGGCGGGGGAGGTCATGATGCGGTAGTTATCGTACTCTCATTACTAGCAGTGTAAGGCGGAAGAAACTCATGGTGATGGCAATGTCAGCTGTCTTGCACGTGCATATTAGAGGAATATACGCAAGATGACGATTCATATCGGAGCGCTACTTATTATTGTGAGCAGTTCATGATTGATTTGTTCGTTATGACACCGACAATATCGCTCGCAGTTCTATTCGGTACGTTGTCGTAATCGTTGAAGCAGAAAGTGGCGAAATGATGTAGTCGCATCGTACCAAAGGCACTTTTAATTCAACCCGCGCGACATATCGTCGACGATGTAAAGGTGAACTTGTATTAAATTTGAAAATTTTTGATTCAGCGCCGAAATCTGAGTCTATTGTGTGCATCAGGTGCAGGAAAATAACTGTTGATAATTTTGCCTCGACCAAAGCAAGCTTTGTCATGAGCACATCTCACCATCGGGAAGCATTGTCAGCATTTGAAGGAAATGATTCGTTAGCCGCAGGGTTGCAATCAAAAATTGCCAGCTACAAGAAGAAGAAGCAGCAACACTTCACCGTTGAGACCGATTGCTTTGATTGGATACATGCCCAGAGAAACTTGAGCGATGCTGAGGGAGCAGTAACAAAGCAAATTCTTCAATCTTGCTTACGTGTGCTAGAGCTAGTGCAGAAAAAAGGCGGATACAACGACCAGTGCATCGACCCTAAGAGTAATGTCGATGCGATCGAATCATTAAAAGACGTCATTGCAGCAGTTCAGATACCAACGCAACATATAAACTTTGAACAGTGGCCTGGTCTATCTGAAGTACATCGGTATATCATGAGGTCGAATGGGCAATCCAATTCTGTCGGCAAAGTAAGCGAACTTATGCCTACATCGCTTCCGGATCTGAGAACCACTCTAGCCACATCACTCGACAACATTGACGGTATGTTTGCAGTGTTATCCGACGAAATCGCGCAATACAGGCGTGGGGTCATGTCGCTTACGTCGAATGTTGAATCTGATAACAATGAGCAGTTACCAACATCAATTTCACGAGCACTCGATTCTGTTCGCACTCTTCTGAAAGAACATCATGCCGATGATGATGGCGAGATAGATATTTTTGAGCAAGGATTGCGAGAGAAATTCGAAACAGTCCACACGGAATACAAATCCATTTTAGAATTCGAGTCGTCCACGACGCCCCCGTGCTGGGCTGAGAAGAGCCAAATCATATTCAATAAAGCAACAACTTTGAACAATGGCCTGCGTTGTTCATCTGGTTTGGTGGATCGTCTGAAGAAGGAGTTACCTGGAAAACCAGAGCGGGTGGAAGCTGCTGCTGAGGATCTTAAGAGAAAGTGTCGATCGCTCGAGAGTGAAGGACGTAAGGAGATTGAGCAGGTAGTGGAAGATTTCAATGCCTGGCTGAAAACTAATGCAGGTCAAATCGCAAGTGAAACGAGGAAGAAAGAGTTGCATCTCCGGTTGAATGCAATGCGTTTAGAACGAAAGGAGATTCAGAGAACCAATGCCGACAGAAAGATGCAAGCCCAATCCAAAAGAGTCGGTGAAGAATGTAGGAAGGAGTTACAACGCGCAAATTCTATGATCAAAAACAAGCAAGCTATCATTCAACACCAGACTCAACAAGTTGCTGAAATTCAGAAGGAAAATTGCACTACTAATCTCAAGAGTGATTTCGCCGTCGAAATAGAGAGTTTGAAGCAACAGCACAGTAATCGTCAACGTTCGATCTTCAGAGAGGCTCAAATTACCAACAAACTCCTTGAGCAGAAGAAGGCCGAGGAAGAAGCTTGCGCAGCCGAAAAGGCTCGACTCGAGAAGCTCAACAATCTTGCCACCAATGTTCCATACTACAAGACAATTGCGGAGAAAACATCTGATATACACAAAACAACTCAGGCACGGAAGAACGATAAATATGGAGGACGCAGTAAGCTTGCTGACTTCCAATGCGGTAATTTGAAAGGATTCAGTAATGAAAAAGTCTTTTCTGATGCAAAATTTCGGTACGTTTTTGTCGGCAGCCTTGTTTGTACATACATCTCCACTAGATACTTCTGATCTCACACCATGATAATACGTCCATTCTGATGACACACATAGCCTTGGAAATGCCCTACACGAAGCTGGTGTTGCCCGCTCCACACACGCACGGGATAAGGTCCGAGAAGCAATACCACGATCCGAGGAAAGGACGACAGGTATCAAGCCGTATTAAACTCAAATCATTTCATATCTGATTACACTACTATTTACAAATGTTATTATACATGTTGTAGCTAGGTGTGATATCACGCTAATAAATTTCGTAGGCTCGGTACATCTTGGATGATGTCTTGCCCAACAGTACCAATTGTCCCGACACCCAACAGCACCAATGGCAGGTTACTCCAAAATGGAGGAGTGCTCTCTGTAGTTTCCTTTAGTTTTTGCACGCTATTGTACAATATGATAGGTAGCAAACCGTAGAGGAAGGGCGTAATGAACGCTCCATTGAAGTGAAGTGCACCAGTAAGGTCACCACCGTTGGAACAAGCAAGCGCTACAGCAACAGATGGAACCATGGCGGCCGCCACTGCAGGAGTAGAGAAGCGATTCGTAACAGGGCATGGATCATCATCATCCATCTTGCGGGAGATGATGCTTTCGTACTCTTCCGCTAGTGACATTACCGCCGTTATGCAAGATCCAACCAGAGCCGACACTGAGAATGCTGTGAAGGCAGCAGCACCAGCACCACTAGACGTTGCGCTTTCTATACCTCCACCAAGGGCGGCGAAGCACCAAGCCAAGTACATCACCATTGGAAGGAAGGAACCAACTGCAATTGCGATGGTGGACTTGGTTCTGTCAAAATCCAATAGTTTGGTGATGCTCGGTACTATGTTTTGGTAGACGAGCGAGGATAGCAGTAAGGGAACTGCGGCGGCTAAGGCTGCTCGAAAATCATTTGGATATGCCCCAGGAGCAAGCAACGTCCCCATCGGATCCGAAACATTAGAAATGCTGGGCATCAGTAGTGCGGCAAAGCTTGAGAATACAACCATGACAGCAGCGTTGGCAATCTTCTCAAGCCCGGTATTAGTGTGAGTTAATGAGAAAAAGGCAATCATCGCTGCAAAGGCTCCTGCCCCAACCATCGGATCCAATCCGGTTCCATGGAAGGAATTTCCTAATAAGGAACCTGCATGAACTATTCCGTATGCGAGGAAGCAACTGTTGCTAACCAGGGACGCTCCAGCCGTGAGTGTCCCAGCAGTCTCCGATTGCAAGGCAGTATCGACAAAGTCCTTGAAACTACTTGGTACTTCGCATTCGGATGACTCATGAATATGGATGGCTACATCTGCCAGCAATAGGCCTGATATGAGGTTGTACATGTACAACACTAAAAGAAGAGGAAGCGGAAATCAGAAGATAGAGTTCGAAGTATTAGCACTGTGGTCTCATTCTGAGCTAAATGCATGATAGAAAACAGAATTGTGAGCTTACCACAAAATATCACCGCTCCCCACATCATACCAACCCCACCCACAGCCTCTGGGAGGGTGAACATGCTCGGTCCAACTGTATTTGATGTGACCAGAAGTGATGCAGATAACACTTTGGTAACGGCATTGCCTACATCATCATTATTGCCGCTTCCCTCAGGAAGACTTCTCATCATCTCTATCCATGAAGCACTAGAAGTGCGATCGGCACCATCTCCGAGGGTAGCCACCGATAAAGATGTCTTTCGTGATCTACTATCTGAATTTGTGTACATAGTTCGTTCGTCGCGATCTTTCGACGATGACGATGACGACGATTTCATCTCCCGAGACAGGAGCGACGGTCTGTGTCGACACTGCTGCGACATCGACGACGGTATGATTCCGCATTGAAAGGCATGCGTTGACGATGTTAGCAGGCAATACATTGCGACTAAATTGGTGATGGTGGTCTTCATGATCATGATGCCGATGCTGATCGAGAGATATTAATTTTTATGCCTTGGCTTTGGCTTTGGGGCTATCGATATCAACCATTGCCATTGCCATGGTGTTGGTGCATGCTTTGCCCGGCGGGGCGTTGTTTTGGATTGGGGGACACTCTGGGGATTCGAGGCGGGAAACGGTCTTCGCGATGTGGCAGGATTGTTCTTTTTGGTGAGGTGTTCTTCTTCCGGCAACAGCAGCAAAACGCACTTCTTCTTCATGGCAATTTTTGAGCCATTCTCTTCCGTCCTTTTCTCTGACCTTGTGGAAATTCTGATCACGTAGGAATCAGTATAGGACATCGGAATGATTCAAAATTTGAATTTTGGTTCAGCGATCAATGTGACACCCCATTTTGCGTGTCACATCCACCTTCTCCACCGCGGACAGACCCACATTGGCCAGACATTCATCTCATGGACCAACCATGCCATGGCCATGATGCCATGGACAGCGGCGGCACTCTACTATCACCACCAAATAGACTATTCGACCAACCTTATCACGCACTATCGTATCAGCGCCGACGTCGACGATCACAGCTGTCGGTGTTATCGCAAAGCCAATGAATGAATTTCGCTATTGCATCCACCCTTGCCTCCGCTGCAATCTTTCGGCTGCTCACATGCTATCTGCTATTTCCCGGCAACTACACAACGGTAGATGATGACGACATCCTCTCTCGTGCATTGGGACCGGGGATACTTCGTGCTATCGGTGCAGCAATATTAGATCCGGTGCACACATGGGATCATTTAGAAGAAGCATGCTTCTGGTTAGATGACAACATTCATCGGTCGGCGTCTGTTTTTAGTGGTAATGGTACTGCTGATGACGCGGGATATGGAGCCATCTACACACCCGGGACGAGGATTGTAGCACCTCCCTTGGTGATTGCTTTCTTGGGGAAAACATTGGTGTGTCATCCAAAATCAATGTTTCTGCGAGTGCTACAATTATTGATTCTAACAATAGCCGATGGTGTTGGTGCATATTGCATGTATTTGTTGGGATGTCGGATTTTTCAGGGAGAGAACATGAGTAACGAAGCAGTGATGGAACGGCATACAATGCTCAGTGAAAGTTGCGAAGAAGGAGATGAGGCTTTGAATAAAGATCTTGTAATTCCAGAGATATTGCGCCCGGATATGGGATGGACAATTGATCTCCCTTCCAAAAGGTCACCGACTGATAATTGTTCGAAGGTCAGGCTGGTAGATGGAGGTGTAACTTGCAATAACAACAATCAAGTAGAGGGAAATTACATCGATAATGGGAAGCCTGCACAACAAGACGCAATATCCGCCGCACCGATACTGGATAGAGAACCTCTTCTGTTGCTCGATCAAGTGCCAATAATTGCATCGCTGTGTTACTTCTGCAATCCAATATCCATGCTTGCCAACGCCACTGGCTCCCTCCGAAGTTTATGGGATTCATTGCTACTTCTTTCCTTTTATTATTCAACAATGCCGGTGACTGACCTTTCCACGGAAGGTGTTTCAAGCAAAATTCCGTCTGATACGAAGGTAGCAATATTTTTGGCTTTGGTAACCTATGCTGATGCTGGCTATTCCATGTTCTTGTTTCCTATTTTGCTGTTGAGAGGATTATTGCAGTCTCCTACATTGAGATCAACAGCACAACATCATGATTGGAAATCGGTCCTATTACTTTATATCGTTCTTTTGGCCGGACTGCACTTTTTTGCCTCCTTATTAGTCGGAGGTGGTCCAAGTGCGTATAAAACAGTGTTGGCTCAGACAATGTTGCCAAATGTAGCATTCGTTCAACAGGATAGTAGTGGATCAGTACCTGGACCTAGCATGGGCCTGCACTGGTGAGTTATTATTTATGCATGAAGCCTTGGCAACAAACTTTTCTTTGGAACATGATTACTCAGCGAACTTTCTATGTGTTCCAAGGTACATGTTTGTCCAATTGTTCGATAGGTTCCGCCCATATTTTTCATTATTCATCAGTGGACTTCCAGCCATGTTCGTGCTTCCATTGATGATTCGCTTGTATCGTTATCCTTGTGCGTTGGTAAGTTAATTACTCTGGTTCCTATTGTTTGATGGGTTTGTCGAGATCTTACTAAATTTTGCACTTTGCCCCGATCGACAATGAAGGCTGCAATATTCCAACTTCTGTGGGCAATTTTTCGACCTACCACCACAGTTCATACACTTACACTCGGCTTCCACCTGGCTCTTCTCAATCCACGCACAATTGTCCGTATGAGATATCCATCCCTCATTTCCTTCTTTGCCCTCCCGGTCCCAATATCACTGTTCATCACCTTTCATCGAATGTGGCTTGTGACCGGAAATGGGAATCCCAATTATATATTCTTTCAATGCCTTGCATATGGGATGTTTGTAATGATCATAACAATGGATTTCGTGAGCGCAACTGTGAAGAGGGACAAGGTTCGGAGAATGATTGAAAAAGGTACTGTGAAAAAGCTACTGAAAAAGGAAGAATGATTGGATGCTGATGTGCACGCGTAGGTAGTGAGGTGGAAGAGGAGCTGGCAGATATAGTTGTTGATACAATCGATACTACGTGAATCGGTATTCAGTGCAATCTGCTCATTTGATCAGAACTAAGTCGGATCAAAAACGACGATGGTGAGAATCTAGAGATTTGCATAGATAATATTCAGTAAGTTTACAAGGCATCGAAAATAATTATTCAGAAGTCGACAAGATGGAATTTGCACCCATCATCTTTGGAAGCCAATATGAACCAGACGGGTGAACCCTTTCTCGAGTTTCAAAGACACGTCAATCTTGATGCAAATGATTCGGTTCTTGATATGTTCCACATATCCAATGCAATACCCTCGGTGGCTCTAATATTTTCTTCACCTTCCATCCTCGAATATCTGCAACAACGGGGTACACGTACTCTAAGAAATAATAAGTGTGGCCCACCAATATCCCGATAACGTCGATTGTCACGGGATGTCCCAGCAACATCGAGAATGCCAGCATAACCCATGGAAGGTACGGGGCATTAAATGTAAAGATTCCCAAAAAGCTCATCCGCATATCTTCGTTCCGTCTTCCCCAGACATATACCATCATGAATGAGAGAGAACTTCCAAGAAAATGGACACTAACGAAGGGCGCCACCGCTGTCATGAAGGTTACTCCAAACATGATCATCATCACGAAATGAGCAGTTCTCCCGCGAAAGTCCCCCTCCTCCAGAGAACGGCAATATCGAACTAAAAAGAACATATGAAATAAAAAGTCTACCGAGAACATTCCAAAGAAGAGGTATGTTGTTATTAATCGCCATATTTGACCATGATGGAATATCAAATCGAAGTTGAAATAGAGTGAAAATGGGCTGATAATATCCAATGCACATCCAGCTGTGGTTAGGAAAGCACCCGTAAAATAAAGCCGAGATATGACTGGTATATCCATGTACCTGAGTTGGAGTAATAAATAAATGCAGATGTGAGAACATGAGAATTAGAGCAATTGTGTGTCAGCCCCATCGCTATCGTTCATGTCGTCACTGCGCCCCCGCCGAAGCTGACTTCGCCATGTCATATGGCACCTCAAATTGAACCAGCTGATATTTATATTACCTATCGGGGCCACCATTTTCAAGATCTAATACTACAACAGAAACAAAAATGAATACAGGACGCACCACGACATCAAATCAAATCCGGCATCTCCCGCCGCTGCTCCCATAGCGCCACCCCCGAAATCCATATTTTTCCTTCACGGAGCGATCTCTGCTTTCGACTGCAGTGAAGTTATTCTTCTTTGTTTGACGGTGCGATGATTGTCCGAATGAATACGAGAGGGTGTTCGAGTTCTGAGTTGTTGCAGTGGCTGTGTGCTGTGTGGGCTGGCTTGGCTGTGTTGGTGGCGGTGATTGGTGATTGTTCATTCTGTGCATCGATTGTTACACGTGGCAGTGAAAAGGCGGGAAATGAAAATAATTGACTCGACTGCAATATTACACGTGGCAGGGAATTTCAAATAGCGGGAGCCGCATGCAGGAGCGAGAATGTGAAGCCGATGATGAAGGCAGACGGCAATGTATCGTGCTAATTGGAATTGGACCTGAGAATTATTGAGCCTGGTGAATCGGTGAACCATCTGTACGAAGGAATCGCTTTTCAATTTTTCGGGCAGAGGCCGAAGTACACCCCCACCACCCCGCCGGCCATTGACATCGATTATTCATCATGAATGTGTTTGGAAAACGCAATGCAACTCTATCCGCTACGAATCTGTCAGAACGAACGTCGGATAATGAAGGTGTGATGACGGGGGGAAAGAAGCAGCGTGATGACGACGATGATGGTCTCGAGTTTGCCACCATTGCAAAAAAGTTTACGGAAACGGAAAGTAATCAGCATCAACAACAAGAACAAACGGCCGACATCGAGGAAGAGATCGTATCCGATACTCGAAAGAATTCACTAAATGCCGACCCACTAATACGAATTGTCAGCACTGTGTTACCGAAAGTGGAGCCATTGCCATGGTCTACTTTCTTCTGTCTGTCGATTTGGTGCACCGTGCCGTGAGTTTTATTCTGCCGTATTTACTTCGTTACTTTCTTGGCACCTTCTCAAACAATTCAACTTGATATTGCCATAGCGCTGCGGTCTACATTCTTCTATTTACGGTGCGTGCAACGATAATTTGTAATTATGGCAAAAGTCAATCTTGAACTCACTCGCTGTGCATCTCCATCCAACAATTGCCACCGCTTAAATCGCAACACAGCAAATGGGATTTGGGGAGTCGTTCTACTACGCACTCTCAAACGAATTTGGAGGATATGCATCCATATTTGCAGCGTTTCTACTTATTTTCGGTTTCTTCTTTTACATTCTTGACATCGGGGAATGGAATACTGCAGTTGGGAATATTGTTCGCGGCATCTGCATGACAGTAATGTTTATTGCATTTGTGATAGCCGTCATGCTTGTTTCAAACGAGCATCCGGTCGGCTTAATCTCACTCTTCCCATTACTCAATCCAGTGTGGATGCTGCTGGTCAAATCGCTTTTCTATCGAGAGCGCGATGCTAGGAGATTTGTCAGTGGGCTGAGTGGCCCACTCCTTTTGGTCAGCCTGTGTACTCTTACGGCTTTCATTGTCTGGATTGTTTGGGACGACGACAATCAATGGAATAGTGTGACAAAAGTGGAAGCTGCAGTAGGTACCGGTTGCCAGGCGAATTTCGATGACTATCCGAACTGTGTCAATGAGGATGGGTCCGGCGGCACATGCTTCTCCATTGATTATTCGACCGACCCGCAAGAATTGGTGTTCCCAGAAAACTGCGACCGTCTGTGTTTGAATGTATACAGCGATTGCTCGAACGGATTTATCTTATGGAGCGGACCAGTATTGATGTGCTTGTCCCTTCTTTTCCTGAGCTTCTTTTGCACATTCTTACGTGCTGGTGAGTCTAGTTCTTGAGGAGTTTCGTTGCATTATGTTCCGAATCCTAACACGTCTTGCTTCTGATTTGAAGAGGGAACTGAAGAGAAGGACGTATTCAACTTCGGCAATATGTGGTTGATTGTGCTATTCATTCTTTGGGCGTCTGCGTCACTATCCGGTACTGCAGCTGGAGTATCAACCTCGCTCTTCACCATTACGTTGGCGTCATTGGCGGGATCCTTCATTTTCCTATCGGCCTCCTTCAACTACGAGGAACAGAAGCAAACACGGAAGGCCTTTCAAATGAGGATTCACGAAAAATATGGAGATAGCGTGGATATCGCCAGAGGTCTCTTCGTCGTAACCTGCTTCCCCGTCGTTTTAGTTTATTTTTGCCTCGCTGCACTCAATCAAATGGTGCGTAAGATTGGAATAAATCCGTGCGCTCAACCAGCATTTGACAAGAATTCATCAGAAGGAAAGGCCGGGTTTGTTACAGCGAGAGCAATGAAGCAACTTACGCGGTTGAGATCATGGAATCGGGCGAAAGTGTTGACCTATGCTGTTTACTGGGGCATTGCATTTATGACGATGCAAGTTCTAGTGGCCAATCTTACAGTCGTGTTCTTTTCTTGGTGAGAACCGCCTCAACTGCACATTTGTCAGCATGTCAATTCTCAACTCACGTCACACGTATCATCGTTGTCTGCAGGATGATAATGAAGACTGCCAACATGGGCTTGTTAGCCGTAACCGGAATAATGTCTGCAGTCGGTGTCATTATGTTTCTTTTTCCACCAGTTCCAGGTATGCCCGTGTACTTGGCGCTTGGAATTGTACTAACCGCCCAGGGCCATGCGCTACTAGGTAAGTCGTGGAAAGCATGGTTCAATTCGAACGACTTTGGTCTCTGTCATTAACATACCATCATCGGTTGTTTAGGATGGACTGGGTCAATAGCATATTCGTCAGCAGTCGGTCTTGTTGTCAAGCTATTTTCAGGTGTAATCCAGCAGAAACTGTTTGGGGAGAGTCTCTCGCATTACGTCAAAGTGAGGCAATTCGTTGGCATTAACTCTACATTGATGAAAGCTCTGCGACTTGTCGTCGGGAAGAACGGCTTATCTCTTCCAAAAGTAGCGATACTCATTGGCGGACCAGGTATGACTATCAATGTACTTGTTGAATGAGCTACGTGATATTATGACCCATCCTCAGAATTCCTTTCATCTATCATCCCTTGTTCATTTTGGAAATGAATAGATTGGCCCGTAAGTTGGAATTCGGTCATACCAACCCATTATGTGGATCTTAATCATACTCATTTCTCGTGTGCTCATTCTTTGCACACTTTTCAGACTTCGGTGTTATGCGGAATCATGAGACTATCAATCCTCCAGATCATGCTGGGTACTCTTCCAGTCATCGTGCTGATAATCCCCTCGTGTTTGACTGGGTCACTATTGTACATGGCATCACTTGTAACGGACACAGGGAATCCTGTGTTTGACTGGGCTGGTACCCTCTCAACTATCACCGCTTCTGTAACTGCTGTGGTGCAGTTTGCTAGTATGATCGTTGCTGCATACTACTTGGAACAGGCTTCGGATAAATACGCTTCTGAAATAGCAGCAATTGACGATGATATTGAAGTAAAGGAGACCGATGCTAGGGATGAGCACGTTCGAGAGTGCTACAAAAAAGTTACGCAATGGAATTCTTTGCCAGTGGCGCCGAAGCTGCTTTTATCATGCTCGATTGTATCAATAACAGCGAGTTGTTATATGGTAAGTTCAAAGAATTGGTTTTCGGCAGTGTTGTGGCTTAATTGTCTCAGTTCATTTTTCCTACATCGACCATTTTAGGTTCAACTCTTTGACGACTTGTGCTTCGTTGAGCACACTCTCACCGATTCTATAGAAGAGAATTTAGGAGGTAATGTAGGCAACTTGTTCCAGCCATTAGGATGGGCTGCTGTTGGACTCTTCGTTGGTTCGGTTGTCCTTCTATACGTGTTTACAAGTTGGGGGAAGGTAAGTCCAAAGTACAATCCACTGATCTCGTAACGAATTCTACAGTCCACTGACGTCGTTATCCTATTCATATTGCCATCGTTCATCATTTAGAATGAGGCGAAGAAACTCGCCGAATCTGAGAAGCTCGTGCCGATGCTGCCACCCAATAGCCCTCGAGATTACTCATGACATCTTTGACTTCATATACGAAGATCTAATGTACAGAATTAGTAGCTTTATGGCAGCTCATAAAATCAGAGATGAGTGTTTTTATTTCCTTCTAAACATCAATAACCTCCCAACGAAATAAATTCTCAAAAAATTCGATAACTGCTGTAATTCCCTTGTCCAGCCATGTCTTATCAAGCTCTCGCCTACGTTGTTGTTTCTGCAAAAAATGTTGCGTCTTTTTCATTTCAGCAACTTCCTCCTTGTGCACCCGTTTGATCACTGCTTCACGGTCAAACGGAGGTGCAGAATATTCTTTGTTATCATCGTCATGCACGTCATCGGCTTCCGATTGTGTAACGGTGGATTCCGTGGACACTTGTGAGGAGGGAGATCGCTTCCGTCCTCGTTGACGGAATGAATCCGAGCCACCGCCCCTCGGAAAGAATGCTATTGCGGTTGATCTAGCCTCGATTGACTGACGATGGAAGGGCAATAGGAGGAGGAAAAGTAGTAGGGAGCGGGGTGGGTTCATGTTCATGATCATGATGTTGTTGATGATTGCGATCTTCGAACTGTTGAGGTTGTGTCGAAGGCAAAAATTGGCGCCAAGAACCGTCGATGCCCTGGCTTGGCAGTTATTATGGCGGGAAAGCGCCGGGCTGCTTTCCCGCCATAACATTGTTCAAAACACTTCCACGTGGTGCACCTCCACCCACCCATAAATCAATGCCATCGCCATCATCCGTATCCAAATCAATGTCCAATCAAACCATATTCACCATCATCAATACCTTGCCATCGCGGATTGAACAATTACCTAACCTAGTCGAACCCCTATCGCAGTCTGTAGCTGAGAATTTCATCCCACCATCACAAAAGAGTCAATGGCGCCCTTTCTGATTCGCCATCCGTCCGCTCAGCATGCTCCGGACAATCTGCCGCTGTCGCATGCCACGCATCAAACTCTCCTACCCGAGGAAAATCCCACCCCCAAGCAGATTAGTCACTTGCAATTTGGACTTCTCTCGTCATCAGATATGCAACGATTGGCGGAATTCCAGGTCACATCGCGCGATTTATTCACGATGCCTCAGCGATCTCCCGCCCCCAATGGTGTACTAGATTCGCGTCTGGGGGTGTCCGACAAGGTTAGCACATGTGCCACTTGTAAGCTAAAGCTCGCCGACTGCGCTGGACACTTCGCCTACATCAAATTAGCACTGCCCTGCTTCCACATTGGGTATATCAAGCATACATTGAATTTACTGCAGTGCATTTGCAAGACATGCTCTCGTGTACTGTTGGACGATACTGAGCGAATGGCACTGTTGAAAAAGATGAGACATCCCCGAACGGATGTGCTGGGGAAATCATCCATATTCAAAAAGGTTCTGGAGAAATGCAAAAAGAATCATCATTGTCCATACTGCCATAAACCCAACGGTACCGTCAAAAAAGTACATGGGGCGCCAACATTGAAAATTATCCATGAGAAGTACAAGGGACGGCACATGGAGGACGAAGTGGAGGGCTTACTCCAATCTCTCGAGGGTGCCATGCAATCCAATCCAGAAATCTCACATGCGTTACGTGTTGCGGTGGAAGACTTGCTTCCCACACGTGTCCTCGAATTATTCCGGGCCATGACCGATGAAGATTGTGAGGTGCTATGGGTAACTCCGTGGATTGGCCGACCGGAGAATTTGATATTGGAACATATCCTTGTCCCACCCGTGCCCATCCGACCAAGTGTGGCAATGGATGTTGGTGGAGGAAGTAATGAGGATGATTTAACCGTGAAGTTACTGGAGATTATTAACGTCAATCTTGCTCTGGAGGTGAACATGACACGTAATCCACAAACGAAGACTATTATGGAGGGGTGGGATGTGTTGCAAAGTCAGGTGGCGCAGTACATTAATGGAGATATTCCCGGTCTTAAGAAAGAGATTGGACATAAGCCTATTAGGGGGTTGTGTCAACGATTGAAGGGGAAGCAGGGTCGGTTCCGTGGCAACCTAAGCGGTAAGCGGGTTGACTTCTCGTCGAGGACTGTGATTAGTCCCGATCCCAACTTGAGAGTTGATCAAGTTGGTGTGCCAGTGCATGTCGCAAAAATCATGACCTACCCTGGTAAGTGATTCATTCACCACAGTACTTTGAAATCCGCCATACCTCACAGTGACTGACATTCTTGATTTGCATGCCACTCTCGATCAGAGCAAGTTACCAGATACAACATTGAACAATTGCGAGAACGAGTCCGCAATGGCCCTGACGTACACCCAGGTGCCAATCTCATCCGTCCCTCGGGAGAAAATTCCTTCGTGAAATCTCTGGCGTTTGGAGATCGAGAACGTGCCGCTCAAACTCTTCGTATTGGGGATATTGTTGAACGTCACATGCAAGATGGGGATGTGGTGCTATTCAATCGCCAGCCTTCCTTGCATAAGCTGAGTATCATGAGTCACCAGGTGAAGGTAATGGAATGGCGAACATTTAGATTTAATATTTGCGTTTGTGAGCCATACAACGCCGACTTTGACGGTGATGAAATGAATCTACACCTCCCTCAAACTGAGGAGGCACGAAGCGAGGCAAACATATTGATGGGGGTGCATCAAAATCTTGCAACACCACGTAATGGGGAGCCACTTGTCGCCGCCTCGCAAGACTTTTTGTCTGCCGCTTACTTGATTACTCAGAAGGACCAATTCTTTTCCAGGGAGGTATTTTGCTCATTTGTAGCCTACTTTGGCTTAGCAGATGAACAGGTGGATGTCCCGATTCCAGCGATATTGAAGCCAGTGCCTCTGTGGACAGGGAAGCAGGTATTTAGCTGCATCGTGAAACCGAACTTACAAACGAAAACATTGGTGAACTTCGAGATGAAAGAGAAGAACTATGACTCGGAGAAGAAGCTGCAGCATTTTTGTCCGAATGATGGTTGGGTAGCATTTAGAAACAGTGAGTTGATTTCAGGCAATATTGCAAAGAAGACGATAGGAGGAGGAAGCAAAACTGGACTGTTATATGTGTTGCTTCGAGATTTTGGACCGACCTACGCAGCAAACTTTATGGATCGATTCTCCAAGTTTTGCTCAAGGTACTTTGGCATGCATCGAGGATTCTCCATGGGCATCTCTGATGTATCTCCTTCGCCAAAGCTTAAGAAGATGAAGTTTGACATTCTTAGCGCTGGATATAGGAAGGTACGTGCAGTAACACCACCAAGCGGATAAAGAGAAACATGTCAGTCTCATCCCTTGCTTGTCTTCGAAATAGGCCGAAGAATCAATCAAGAAATACGAGGAAGGGACGTTGGAGTTGCGCCCAGGATGTGATTTGCTTCAGTCTTTGGAAGAAATCCTTAACGGAATCCTGGGCAAACTCCGTGAGTCAGCTGGACAAGAGGCAATGAAGGCGTTGGTAAGATAGGATCATCTTTTGACTCGATTTCATCGTTGTAAGGTATGTGTACTCATGCAGCTGATGATCATGTTATCGCAGCCCTGGTCGAATACCCCGCGCATAATGGCTGAGTGCGGATCAAAAGGTAGCCCCCTTAACATATCTCAAATGATGGCTTGCGTAGGACAGCAAGCTGTTGGTGGAATGCGCATCTTAGATGGGTTTGTAAATAGAACGTTGCCACATTTCGAGTATCACAGTTTGACTCCTCCTGCGAAAGGATTCGTAGCAAATTCGTTTTACTCTGGGTTGTCGGCGACAGAATTCATTTTCCACACCATGGGAGGACGCGAAGGGTTGGTCGACACAGCTGTCAAAACGGCAGAAACTGGCTACATGGCCCGCAGGCTGATGAAGGTGTGTTATTGACAAGCTTCAAAGACACGTTCCATTTCGTTCCATATTGTGAGTCTGACTTCTAATTATTTCTCTATAGGCACTGGAGGACCTTTCACTTCGCTACGACAACTCTGTCCGTAACTCTGAGAACACAGTTGTGCAATTCACATATGGCGACGATTCCCTGAACCCTGAAAAGATGGAAAATAACGATCGGCCAGTAGAATTTGATCGACTTAGGCTTAATGTTTCACAGCTATTCCCCTGCTCGGAGGAACCTGATCTATTGCAGAACCAACTTCTTCAAAAGATCGAGCAATCCTTACGTGAAGATAGATTCCAACACCTTCTTCCGAATGGTAAAAGTTTCTTGACCGAAATAGAATCATATTTCAATGATATTGTGAAGAAGCAGGATGAAGCATCCGAAGCGTGTGACATTGACGCTTGGATTCAGCAGCGGACTTGGAATCATTGTCGCTTCACCGAGACTCAAGTCAATGAGTTCTTGAAAATGGCTCTCGAGAAGTACACTAAAAGTTTGGTCGAACCTGGTGAGGCGGTTGGCGCCATTGGTGCTCAAAGTATCAGCGAACCTGGCACCCAAATGACTTTGAAGGTGCGTCAGTTACGTTTTATGCAAAATATTTTATGTTTGCGTCATTCTAACTTACAACTGGATTTGTTCCTCTTCTGAAGACATTCCATTTTGCCGGCGTTTCCTCGATGAATGTCACCCTCGGCGTTCCCCGCCTCAAAGAAATCATCAACGCATCAAAGCAAATATCAACTCCCATCATTACAGCAAAACTTGTCCAAGACGATAATAAAGTTGGTGCCCGAATCGTTAAGGCTGGGATTGAGAAAACAATGCTTGGCGAGGTGTCTACTTACATTAAGGAGGTGTACTCTAGTGGCGATTGTTACCTCTCCATTCAATTGGACATGGATGCCATTCAACAACTTCGATTGGACATTGATGCAGTGTCAGTTCGGCGTTGCATATTGAAGGGAGTTCCTGGTCAAACTAAACCGCCTATACTACGCAGCCTGACGGAAAGGCATGTCCTTATCAAAAAAGGTTCTAAGTCAAAGATTCGTGTGTACGTTCCTGATAAAGCAGATACGCAGACGTACTTTGCCATGCAGGCACTGAAAGTTGCATTGCCGAGGGTTATTGTTCAGGGCATTTCCACCGTCAATCGAGCTGTAATCAACGAAGAAAACAAAGGAGGAGGGACACAATACCACCTCCTCGTAGAAGGATACGGACTCTCTGAAGTGATGGGTAGCAATGGGATTGATGGACGGCATACCACTACCAACCACATTATTGAAGTTGAGCAAACCCTCGGCGTGGAAGCAGCAAGAAGTGCAATTTCATCCGAGATATCCTATA
The DNA here is from genome assembly GCA_036940085.1 of Discostella pseudostelligera. NCBI lineage: Eukaryota > Bacillariophyta > Thalassiosirophyceae > Thalassiosirales > Thalassiosiraceae > Discostella > Discostella pseudostelligera. The sequence continues at coordinate 28,974 of JALLBK010000148.1, forward strand.
TTATGAATGCGTATGGAATCGGCATTGACAGTCGCCACTTGCTCCTTCTATCAGATGTGATGACTTTCAAGGGAGAAGTTCTCGGTATTACCCGTTTCGGTGTTGCGAAGATGCGTGAGAGTGTGTTGATGCTTGCCTCATTCGAAAAGACGACAGACCATTTATTTGATGCTGCGGTTCATGGTAGATCGGATGCCATTGATGGTGTATCCGAATGCATCATTATGGGCATCCCCGTCCCAGTTGGCACAGGATTGTTCAAGCTTCTTAAACGAGCTACGAGGACATCGGCTCCTACTCCTGTGCCGAGCGTTGTCTCGAGAGGATTATTGTTGAGATAAAGTAACGAAAAGGTATTGTTCGATTCCAATTCCTACTGGATACGATGAGGTAGAAGCTGGTAGTAGATTCCTTCGAAGGCGGGAAAAGATAAGTACGATACTCCTCTACTGAAGAAGGCCACTTTTGGCGGGAAAAGATATGCCTTGCGATCTTTTCCCGCCATCTCTTCCCGCCGCAACAACTCCAACACCTTCCAACACACCAACACCAACACAGCCATCTCTCTCGATCGATGCACCGGCGACGACGACGACGACTATTGACCCCCGCACCGCATCATTGCAACAATGGCGCAATTCCTCTCTCGACTTGCGGGACGACATTATTTGTCGTCCACAATAGCCGCGGCCACCGCCACAACTCTTCTTTCCGCCTCTATTTCCCCTAAAAATGATAGTGTCGAGGATGACGTCCGTACTGTAAGGTTCACTGACGGCAGTCGTCATGGCGTCGAACCAAGTCGTCGTCATCTTCAGCTTCAGTTGAACTCTCATCCAACATCATCATTATTTGCCTACCCACGAAAATCCATCGTATTGTGCGAAGCACCGCATCCTTCATTGCATCCCAATGTTACATACAAGCCATCTGATCCCGCCGAACCTGGCGCCAGTCCAGTAGGCGGTATCGATGTCACCACCAGCGATGGGAGGAAGGTGCATGTCGAGAGTGGAATGTGGGGAGAAGAACAGGAGGGATTGGTGCGTCACCACAGCTTTGCGTTTTGACCAGTTGTATCACTTTCTCTCACTTCTTTTCATCATTCTTATGATCCTTGTGCCTCTGACTTTTTTCCTATTCGAAATACCGTCAGTACCATGGCCTATTTCCCAGGAGACAATTATGGAGACCCACTCTCGAGTATCCACTTTGGGAGAATAATTGGGATGGCCGACAACATCCATCTATCACATCTCTGGCAGAAGAGGGAGTTGAGAATGGAATGACGGATGCTCAACGGGAGAGATATATTCGTAAAAAAGGTGTGACGAGGCATATCATTTTAATACGTCATGGACAATATGACGAAACGTACAAGGTAAGTGTCCAATCAGATGATAGCATTGCGGACGCCAACCATTTGTTTCAGCAAAATATCTATGTACACTAAATCTACAACATTATCGGGACATTAATGCAGGAAGATACCAAGCGCATCCTTACACCACTTGGACGACAGCAGGCAGAGCTGACGGGGAAAAGGCTGGGTAAGTTAATTTGGGGAGTGAATGAACAGTTTGGACCATGCCGAGTAAAGGTTATTCGCGTTAGTAACCTAGCACGTGCAAAAGAGACGGCAGACATTATATATGAAAATATGGGTGTCAGTGATATGAAGGGCGAGGTCCTTGTCAGGGCAGCTCCAGATCCATTTCTGAACGAGGGAAGGTGAGTAGTACTTCATATTAGCTCACTTACATCGACATGTGCTCTCCGCTAATATGATGGAATAATAACTGTGATCCTCTTTTAAAAAGGCCATGTCATCACATTCCAGGAGGAAAAGTTCGACCTTCGGTAGTAGAGATAACCGATGAGCAACATCCTCGCATCGAACGAGCATTTCGCAAATACTTTTACCGTGCAGACATGCCTAATTTTCCGACTCCCGACGACGAGGAAAAGAATGGAAGTGACGATAGTCGTGCAATAAAAGAATCGAATACAGAGACGCAACAACAACTGGAGTCAGATCCTCAGCACGAGTTCGAAATTATTGTATGTCACGCCAATGTCATCCGGTACTTTTTCTGCCGTGCACTGCAGTTGCCTCCCGAGGCTTGGCTGCGACTTTGCACCTTCAACTGCTCTCTGACCTATTTTACCATCCGACCAACGGGAACTGTCAGCTGTCGAATGCTGGGAGATATTGGCCATTTGCCCTATGAACTTAATACCTTTAGTGGGCACACTGGGTTTAATTGGTGAATCAA
>JALLBK010000149.1:0-26288 GCA_036940085.1 Discostella pseudostelligera
CTGAGGGAACCAAGGCCGTCACCAAGTTCTCCTCCGCCTAAATTTACCAACCAATGAGCAATCATCCTTCGGGAACTGCTTAATTAAAACAGGATTTTCTAAAATCCGCCCTGAATTCAAAGAAACTCGTGCCACGCACATATTTCATCTTCGTCTCTTGCTTGCCCAACCTTCACCTATGCACTTAGTATCTCTAGAGATGGAGGTTTTTGGTAGTCTTTGATACTTGAGCCAAGTCTATTGTTTGCCCACTTTGATCTACAAACAGCCGCCAGAGTTTACGGCCATCAAGAACGATGCATAATATTATCTGTATATCTATATGCTGCGATTACGAGAAAGTCGCAGATGACTACCGATTACTTCTAATACAAACTATTAACTCTACTCACTCTATCTCTATTGATCAGACAATTCGTCGTTCTCTAATCTATCTCAACCTCTACCACGCAGCATTGAACTCATGTGGTCTCTCTTTATCTCTAGTACAATATATCTACCACGATACCTATCTTCTACTCTGATGATTGTTTCCTCACTAGAAATTGATTTGAACTCGACTGATCAGTCTTTGGATGACGTCTGCTGTACAGTGAATCAGGCACCATTAGGTTCGATTGCATCGGGCACTGGTTTCCAACGACATAACTTGGCAAGAAGTCAATTCCCAGCTTGAATAGGATTTCATTGCAGAAATATTCAAGCTCCCCACGTGCGTGCAAGACGAGCTGCTGATTTTGCCATGATTTGACGTGCTGAACTCTTGCCGAATACACAACCAGCTCGTTAGCAGAATCGACTTTTGTGATCCTGAAATCAATGAGACTCGACCAAACTCGAGGCTTGTCGCGTATGTATTGCACCAGTGCAGACTTGACGATCTGTATTTGCTCGTGGGTTGCTTTGATTGTCATCGGCAATTGAATATTCACCAAGGCCTTAAGCGATCGAGCATGGTTGACAATCCGAGTATTAGAAATTGCCCCATTATTCACAGTCGACAGCTCATTCGTCCGGCAAAGGCGCAGGGTTGTTGTGAACAAATTGCAGTCTTCTACAATCCAAGTGTCGCGATATCCTGGGTCGTCGCTGTTATCCGGTGCCACATTGTAATCAACGATGGAAATTCTGTCACCTAGGTCGAAGGGTCGACGGACTGCAATCATAATCATACCCTCGATCAGCTTCGCTGCCGATGGTCCCAGTGCAAAAGCAAATGAGACAAGGACAGTTGACAATGAAATTAGTAGAGTCCAGGGATTCAGATCGAGGACACTCATGATGATAAGTGCAAGAACGAAGCTGAATGCCCCATTGAAGATGTTCTCAAGCACGCTATCGATCAGAGTTGAATTTCTGTATTATGTCAAGAATGGAAACGAGTCGATTATCTAAATGATCAATGGACGACATGTGGAAACAAATTCATCACAGGGACATGACTCTCACCCAACACTAGCGCGGAGGTACTGAATACGTTGGCAATAAACAATAGTCAGATGAGATAACAGTCAAGATTGGAACTCGAGACAAATCAGTTGAAGTTACAACTCACGCGGATTCTCTTGTACACTCCATCGCAAGATTGGGCAAAATTCAAGAGTGAAACTTCATCATATTTATCAGGGCGAAACAACTTCACCAAGCTCTTTGCCTTCTTGTCGTCGAACGTCCCATCTATGTTATATGCCAAACCACCAATGACGTCAAAGTTTAGCGTAGAAGATCCAGGAGACAATTCCAATAGGCGTTTGTACAAACTTTTTGCCGATTTGATACACGAATCTCTCGAGAATGCAGGTCCAAACGAAGAGCCGAACGGGTAAGTATCGTCGAGAAATGTTAACGCTTTTCTGAACTGCAGTATTTCGTGAATGGTAGGATCAGCCTGGCATCACAAGCACGAGAAGTAAGACATAGAGGAAGAATCGCAAAATCCAAGAGATTTTCGTACCGAGTCAACACGTACCATTTTATCCGCTTTATTGACTGGTTCTTCCCATTCATCGAGGAGTGATTTAATGCGGGCAGTCGATGAGTCATCACGAAGAACCCCCCGCAAGGGGTCTAGTACAGCGGCAATGGGTGGTTCATCTTCAGTGAAGAGATATTCTCCGGTGTGGTCATTTTCGTCATCTTTTTGGACTATATCCGATGTGTGATCACGTGGTTCTTGGTCTGGAACCTTTTCCATAGTATCGGTATCATCCGAAGAGTTACTTCCAGTGCGAAGTCGATTCCATGGTGTTGACGATACCGTGAGTGGACTGTCTGATGTGATTTTCTCTCGTTCATTCTCTTCGTTTTCTGCATCGAGATCTGGGAAGGATGTTTTCGACCCTTGCCTGTTGACGATATCAATCATTGTTGAGGCTTTGATGTTATCCTGCAGCATTGATGTATTGATTCTTGAATCATTTCGTTCATGTGCAGGATGGTCTACCTCATGGAGATCAAAATCCACAATGGCATTGCCAAGATCCGCCACTTCGGTGAGGAGTATCATCGACTCCATAATCTTCTCCATCTTAGGCCTGTAGTGATTATATCTGCATTCGAGAAACAGAGAGACAACACTTGTCACTGAGAGGCTGCTGGACGCCACACGCTGAACAAATAGTATCACATGATCACTCACACGCGCTTCCCCAAGTAAAGTGCCAAGACAGTTCTTTTCAGAGAAGTGGAAACGCCCACAATTAACATCGCCAACAAGATTTCCTCATATTTCTCCGATTCAACAACACCACCACTTGGATTTTCAGCGGTGAACATTTCAATATCAGTAAAGTAGAGCCAGTGGTCAAAGAACATGCTGCTGGGATCATTTCCGCGTCCTTTGTAGATCAATAGATAATTCAACAGTGCCCAGGAGGTGAGAATGAAAGGCCAGCCCTTGGCATTGATCGTGTAGAGTGTCGCCAGGGGTCCAATCAGCTGAACACTGAGAAGGCAGCGCATGGCGGAAACGTCTGAAAAAAGTGATTGATGAGCGTACGGACAGCATCAGGCCTTCATTGAGCATGTATGCACAAGCACCATGTAGCACTCACCGACAAGCAAGTATTCTGCAACAAAAGCCATCTTCGTAACAGGAAATACATATTAGGGAGACGAATCATAGACAAAGAATTGACAACATCCGCACACCGCTACCACGTATGGACTTACCAGTAATGTTACGTAGTGCCGAATGACAAATAAAATCCACCACGAGATGGAGGCATCCGTTGAGAAAATCGGCAGTATCGGATTATTCAACTGGTAGTAGAAGAATGCAGAGATGGACAACAGAGGAATAATGAACATGGAAACATCATTCTGCAACGAGTTCCAAAGCCTCTCTTTCACGTATGCTCCATCGAAGGCCACTGCCAACATCTTCAATTGCTTACAGAGCTCATTCCACCAAACACAGAATGTATAGAACCGACTACCGGGAGTTTTTGCCTGTGTGTAAGATGCGAAGGAAGTTAAGCCTCCTCGGGGGCTGGGCTTGCTTTTGACCTGCTGAGGACCACTGCTTGGCTCTACCAACGGAGTTTGCTCATCCGCAGCTGCATTGTCTGTTGCGTCCACGGAAACCGGAGGCACCACTGGGTACGATGCGAGTCGAGATAGAAATTTCGCATTTTCCTCGTCAAGGACATCCGATTTGGCAGCAACAACATCATCCGCTTCCTCGTTCTCGGGAATCTTGCACAACTCTTGGACATTTTCCACTACCCGAAACAACTGGTCAACGTTGGACATGAACCCATAGTTGGAAAAGAATGGCGAAGAGGAAATGCCAGAGAATGGACGATGCTTCCCCCACTTTTGATTATTGCTGTTGTTTCCCCTCCTTGATTCGTTTTCGGCACTTAATGGTCCGCTACTGTATCGACTTCCCCCGCCACTTCGTCTGCCAACTTCCTCGTCATCACTTTTGTGACTTCTTGTCCCTCCTCCACCACTTCTACGCTGACTTCCACTCGATGGACATTCGTTATTATTTTGCCGTTGAGCTTCCATAATACCCATCAAATCGGGGAAATCACTGTCCGACATGGATCGGATATTCGGCTCATCGAAATTGTCGACAACCTTGTTCGCTTTCATGGATAGTGCGACAAATTTTGCTCGTTCTCCCGGAGTGGTTAATGTTGTCGGAACACCACCACCGCTGCTAGTACCACCTCGGAAATGAAATCCAGTAGGGACTGCCGACTTGACACGCCGGTGTCTGTTACTACTACTGCTACCTTGTTTGGGCGGCCGTACTGCATGATGCCCATGATCGGTAGTGAGATTGGGGAACGCATTCACAAACTCGTCAACATCAGAAGAACTAACGTAACCGTCTGATGGGGGAGGACTCTGGAGCGAAGAAGATTGGTGCCTCGAACGACCAAGTGAAATGCTCCGACTACCTAGAGTTGGCCTAGTTATTATTTGAGGACCATCATTGGTTAATGCCCTAGGCCTCGGAAATGCAGAGGAGATATGCTCAGTAAACACATCATCTTCGTTCGGAAGCAGTGTCGATGCATTTTGTGAGGTGGTGCGATGGTGATGATACTTCCGTGAATGAGGTGCAATGTCTGCATTCGCAAAGGTAACATGACGGCGTTCCAAAACTTCAAGAAGTGTCTAGAGAAGTAAAGGAGGAATTGATACGTCATAATCAGGAAATTGCCCCAAAATAATGCATCCATGAATACATAATCCACAACAAACAATACTCACTGCTTCTGCCTCATCCTCCACCACTTCTGCTTCTTTCTCCAAACTTGCCAAGAGCAAATTCATATCCATATTAGCTCTCGGTATCGATGGATCATCATCGTCAACCATCACGTTCGACTTGAACCCTCTGTCCCAGTTGTTACCGCTAACCCTTCGTGTTCGAAATGAAAATTCCGCCAATCTTCCATCAGTGGTACTACTACTTGGATTACTTTCATAGGTGTTGGATCGTTCACGTGCACTAGCTGATTGCTTGTAGGTAATGTCTCTCCGATCTCTTCGTTGTAGAAGGGTAGTGGGTGGTGCATTGGATAAGCTACCTGGCGGTGGTGGACGCGTAGGGCTATTAGTAGTAGTACTAGTGGTAGATGCTTTCAATGCATCGCCTACAGATGAAGTGTTGGGAGATAATGACGGCATTTCATTGGATGATGATGGCTGTGCTGCTGCCGCTGGTGGAGTTAACGATGCTGTGCTGCTGCTCCCTACGACTTCGACTGCCATGATTTTGTCCTATTCTGCTTCCCACGAGAGGATATCTTCTACCTACACAAACCCAATATGACGACGGTTGGCGGAGTTGGAGAAAATACAGACAATCTCTCTTGACGGCGCGGATCTTTTCTATAAAAATGCAACCACGAGAGGAATGGTCTATTGGCCATATCATTGAATAGCCGACATCATTATTGGAGTTGCTGTTGAATTCATCATCATCATCATCGTCATCCAGGGAGTCGATGATCTCCTCTCGACGAATCGACACCGACTACCGACTATCGTACCGACATCGATGGTCGACCAAGGTTCGTGGTGGATGGCGGTGGCGGCGGATTCCGGATTTGGATTTTGGAGGGAAGATGCGATCTTGTTTTGGCGGGAAACAATGACACAGAATGAACTGCAGAATCTGTCCTTCGACGGAGTCTTGGCTCCCAGTCTGTCAGTCGGCGGCAGCAGAACAATGGTATGAATTCACGTAGGAATACGTAGAACGGGCCATTCGAACTTTTCACCCTATGATGTCTCCTACCTACCGAACACTAACACCAACAAACCATTAGCACTTCTTCCATGAAAGGAACACCGCCATCTTCTGGATCGCTACCCTCTCTTCTTCTCTCCAAAGAAGTGGGCGCGGCCACCTGCAGTTCCGATTCTGCCGCCGCCGCCGCCGACAGTGTCGCTTCACAGAACAAGGATGAACAATTATTGCTGCACAACGCCGCTACTATTCGTCCCGAACAGAAAATAATGCCATCATCCTCCTCCTCTCCCACCACGGCGCGATCATCCTCATCCTCTCTGTGGGAATTCGAATCTACCGCCGCAGTTGCCGACACTGACAACGACGATAACGACGACAGTGATACTAAATTGAAATTCGACGTGCCAGAATCGGAATTGAAAAATATCTTGTCGGAAGTGGAATTGGTAGCGAGGAGTAGAGCAACGTGGATTGTGTATAATAATATGGAGGGGGGACAGCATTTGAATGAAAGCACCCATTGTGATTCTACGCAACAACTGTGCAATGATGGACCATTGAATGACCAGAATTTGATTTGCGAGAGTAGTAATTATTTGGCGCACCCGACCGACTGTCGGGAAGAAGATTTGTCATCACCCATATTGCCAAATTCACCAATATCATCTCCTCAGAATAGCAACAACGACAGCAGCATGATGATTCACGGCAAAATTATTGATGAGGATGCATTGAGACTTTGCATAACTCCTCCACCTCCATCAAGTGATCAAAATCAACCCACACCACAATCATTACATCGTCCTACAACGGCTGACAACATCATTACCACATCACCTCCATCCATACAAAGGACGATCAAAGAACTATCATCGACAATATCGTCATCATCATGTAACAACAATAACAGTGCACAAAGAGAATGGTTAGATCCATTTCCCACCCCAGATGTGTCAATCCATAGTCTCTACGGATCTCCATGCTCCACCTCCACAATAATTCTTCGAGGAAGCCCCACCGATCATGATGATGAACTGGTGGACAAAGTAGGGACAGAGAAGAATGGGAAAATTAATAATATTCTGAATGCCATTCCGAAATTCCCACCAATTGAGGAATTTAGTGAGCAATGTGGTAGTACGTCGGAGAGTCCACTTCGTCCATCATCGAGAATAATTGGGAGTGCCAAAATCACCATGCGGAAAGTTTACTCCGAAAGTCACTTGCCGCTACTTGAACGACTGTCGATGGAGTGCATTTGGGGTGCACTAAATTCTGGTCCTGATGGCAATGAACTTCTGTCGGAGGACGACACTACTGACGATGTTATAACTGCACACAAGAAGGCGCATCATCGGAGGAGGCACAGTGAGATTTGGACGGGTCAGCAAAGCAAAGATTTGGAATGTCGACATGACGACAGTGAACAGCAGGTCACGCCTCCTCGTTGTCTGACAGACCAACATCATTCGATCCATCGTAGCTTGACTGCCCCGTTGGAACCGTCATGGGAAGTAGTAGGCCTTCGCAAACGTTCAGTGCGCAATCCAGAGAGCACTTCTTGCAACATCAACAATAATGAAATGAGCCGAACAAAGAATGATCACATCCTCGGGCGTCGAAACACAATCGCATCATCAGATCAGCGTACCGAGTCTTTGGCTCCTCCTTCTGTCGATCTAAGTACTTTCACCACCAACAACATGAGATTCCACGCATTGAAAGTCAAATCTTCCAAAGCCGTGGCATCTGCCAAAAATTCCGCCGGCGAAGTATTCAGTCCAGTACGCACCGTCGTCCAACAGAGTACACAACGTGCTGCTAAGCTTGTCCGGCACACCCGACAAAGGATAAAAGAGCGCAAGGAAATTCGGAAACAACGTCGTTTGGCACGCAGTAAGGCAGGATCATGGTGGATTGTCATACCTGCCGACCATCCGTACAAAATCATATGGGATATCTTGACAATGCTATGGGCAGCGCTCGGAGCCTACCGCACTCATGTCCGCATACGTGATCGTGTCTTTGATCAAAGTCCACTTATCATCTTGACGGAGGTTTGGTTTACAGTGGACATTTTACTCAATTTTATTACCGAGCATAAGACTAGTGAGGGGGATGTGATTCGAGATGGAAAGGCGGTGTGGGCTAGATATTTAACGACATGGTTTGTCATTGACATACTATCGTTGATACCGTGGGAGCGTATATATGTCCGACCAATTGTGGAACGAATTAAACGACGGAATTTCTTTCAAAAGACCTTCTTCCGATCCAAAGCGGTAGTTCGTGTCTCCCGAGTGCTTCGGGGACGGCATATCAAGTTGTTTGGGAAGGTATCGAAACGAACGGGAATGTCTTTGCATCGAATGGTCGCGCTTTTGATCAAATACCTTCCCAAGTACTTGCTGTTTATGCGCAATATGAAGGGAGCCTTGGTGGTTAGAGCACTTCGTTTTGTCCATTGGCTACATAATATTTACAAGAAGATCTGGGTAAAAGCGAGGAATGCAAGACAGAATTTGGCCGTGCGACATTCCGTCTTAAGCCCGAATGAGAATGACTTTGATTCGGAATCGGATGATGAGGATGATCTCGATGAAGATGATGGCGCCGCCGACGACGACGACGATAGTGACAATGAAGTTCAACCAAGACGTCGTTTGTTCACCGAAAGTTAATCGGTTGTGCAAACTTGCGGATTGAGTTAATAGTTGTTCATTAGAGTACCATAACACTGAATGTTTGTCTACCATTATTTTCTCCTAGCCAGGATATATACCAGGCTGGATGTAACCCTTGCTGTCTAGCACACAAAATAATTCCCTCTGATCACCGCCATCGGTCGAATAATGAAGTCCCTTACAAACATCTGGCAATGGCATGTTCAAACAACAATAATCGAGCAACGCCAGGTGACATATTCTCCGTTGTGTTTCAATGGAAACCAACTCGGAATTAAAACGACGTGGATAGGACCTGCCTTCAATCACCCCACTTTCTTTTTTGCCACTTCCCAAAGTTGCATTCTCCCCCAGAAACTGTGTAGTAATGCTCTTCCATCCTGCTTCGATGTCTGACGTGTTGTAAATTTGTGTTATGTGCAGTGGTAGGCCATCTTCCGACGACAGCAATGGCACTTGCAGTGTCAGACTATCAGAGATATGGAATACAGAATATGCAATGCGTAAGAATTATCGGTTCGCAAGACAAGACAAAAACACAACAAAGGCAAAAAGAATTAACTGAACTGTAGATCAAATGGGTCACGTCCATCATACTCCTTCACAAATCGTTCAAATCGAGACGTCAAAGTTCCATTCTCTTTACTCTCTCGAAACACACAGTCTTTTCTATTGTTTCTTGTGTCTATTGGACAAAATACATCTTCATACTCCTGATAGGTATGAATGTTCTCGTACAGATACGGAAATGGATGAGCTTTGTTGCTACCATCCTGCTGCTGCTGCTGCTGCTGCTGCCATGGAGCAGTTCGGATATAGGCCTCATCATATTGGGAATAGAATCGAGGTAATGGATCACGAACAAATGTAATCACATTCAATTTCGATTCCTCATTCTCATTATCGTAATCTTTTGGTTGCAATGATATTTTCCGTTCCCCCGCTTGGAAATAATTCTTTAGTACATATCGTGACGTACTCGATGCACATTTCGGTAACATGATATATGCCAGCTTATGCTTCTCGGAGTATGATACAAAAATATTACTTCCATCACCACGACCTCCCTGAAAGTGGTTTTTATATATGTTTGGATCGGCGTAGCAGTGTTGGAATGTTTGGACATGAGATAGTGACAATGTTCCAGGAGCGAATTCGAGTGGTACATTGGGAGAGTCATCGAGTCGAGATAATGCGGCGTGATGAGTGTTGGCATCCTTGTCTTTTCCGAGGAGGATCCATGCAACTAAGTCGGAGATGGTGCTGCGAGGTGCTCCTTTGCCTTCGAATATCACCGCCCCCGTCGTTGTAGAAGTAGTAGTTGTTTTTGCAGCTGATGATGATAGTGAGGTTGTGTCGTCTTGGTTCGATTTCTTACGATCATCTACACCGCCACCACTGCTACTCCCAAGAATGCTCGGCGGTAATCTTGATGTTGGGATTGCAGTCAATGAAGGATTGGCGAAATATATGGTGGTGCAGGAGAATGCAAAGGCGGCCAAGAGTAGCGCAGTTAATTCCCTTTCGCCGCGAATGGAGGAGCCCAACTTCTTTACTTTACCCATAATTCTCACCACTCCCCAAGTGTTAAGCAATGTCAGCGCCAGGGAAAGCAAGTTCGTGAAGTGTGAGTAGCAGATTCCAGGGGCAGCAGATGATATGAGAAGCCAGTATCCTGAATCAAATCAAACTTACTCCTATTAAATTCAAGATGGTCATGCTGGCGGCCGGCGGCTGGATGATGGTCGGTGCACGGTGCCACGTTCACGTGTTTCGTAGAGCAAAAAGGGATTGGCGCGCATTTTTGAAATTTGGCGGGAAGACATCCATGGGCGCGCCATTTTGATAATAATGGCGGGAACCATGCGATTCTCTTCTTTTCGTCATCGCTGGCTGCTCCTGCTCGCTTTCACCACTTCCACCTTTCACTTCCACCTCAAATAATTATCTCAAATCTTCCACCCGTATCACTATCACCTTCAACCATGGCGAAGTTGACGATCCTAGTATTCCTAGTAGCAGCATGTGCTGTCGAGGTCCTCGGCTTTGCACCATCCCATAACCATAATATCATCTCTCCAACGGCATACTACACGCGAGCCGCATCCTTCCTTCACAGCAGCAGCCCTTCTGCATCAGACGATACCGACGACACCAACTCCGCTTCTGCAGATGAACTCAGCGTCGAGGAACAACAAAAAATTGGCAATCTCGTCGCCGACGAGGAATGGGCAGGTCTGTCCATGGAACTTGCCGACGTTGTGCGCACTGCCGTTATTGAAGATCTAAAGAAGAATTCGAGAGATTTCCTTGGAAAGGAAGATTATTTAGTGGGTGACTTCTCGAAGGAGATTGACAAACGTGTCAAGGCGGAGATTGCCAAGATTCGAGAGAAGGATGAATATGAGGTTAGTATTGAGCTTTCATTTATGTTATTTTGTTGTGTTGTGTTCTTCTGCTCTTTTGCTTGATGTGCTCTAACAGTTATGCGCTTTGCTCGTCTGGGCATTCAACTTGTGGCCATATCCAAATACGTGCATTTTGGACACTGTAATATAAATACTGGTAGCTGGGCGATCTCTCGGTTGTACTCGATGGCAAAGTGAAAGAACTAGTCTGTGAAATGAGTGGCAAGGAAGAATACGAATTCGGGGATTTGAGCATCGAAATCGACAAGAGGGTGAAGGAGTCGGTGGCCTCATTCTGTGGCAAAGAATCGTACGAATTCGGTGACTTGTCAAAAGAGCTGGCCAAACGCATGAAATCGGGCGTGGCAAGCTACACGGGCAAATCTGGGTATAAATTTGGTGACATTACAAAGACGGCTTTGAAGAATTTGTCGGGGAAGGAGGATTATCAGGTGAGTTGGGACGGTTGGACCCATCTGAACGACTAGGTAGTTCGTGCACCCATTTTACCCATGATGTTTTGTTGTCTCATGTGTCTATGCGTTCTTGGATATTGCACTCAACATTGTGTTTTAGTTTGGTGATGTGACAAAGAAGTTCTTGGGAAATGTGTTCAACAAAGATAAGAAATAGACGTTTGGAATATTGCACAGGATGTTATGTCGAGCATCTTGCATGATTAGGGAATGAAAACGAAATGATGAGCCGGAAGGTCAAGAGGCATGCATATCATCACACTTTGCAAAGTTAATCCTACACTCTAAACAATACTTATCGGATTTTCTACAGAGATGTGATGTCCTCCATTATTCAGCTTTCGCCATCCGATTCCTCTTCGATGACAACATCTTCCCCACCCTCAAATGCATTTTTCCTAATCTTCACCAAATTAAGTAGTCCTACCTCACTCACGTAAGTTGCCTTGATGACATCTCCCGGCCTTAGTGATTGATAAATGTCAGACCCCGACACTATGTATCCAAACGGAGCATATTGTCCATCGAGCAGCTCTGATTTTTTGCTTGAGATATCTCGTCCTAACAACGAAAAAAATTCCGATGATCCACCATTCGAGGCTCTGTCTGGGTGATTCAATGCCACGAGGCCAGGTATATCGAACGACAAGACGGGATCGAGATTAGAATTGCTAGCACTCGCGGTAGTAGAATCAGAAGATGACGACGACGTTGCCGAGGAAAATGAACGTTGGGAAGAGGATGAGGATGCAAGTCCACTGTATCTAGTTGTCCCTGAATCAGCCATTTCATCGTCGAGACTAGCATATGAAGACGAATATGTTAATGTGCTCTTTGTTGGGCTTGTCTTATCCAATGTCACCACTTCCAAGGGGATTCTCCTCGGCTTGGCACTGACGAGAAAGAAATCAAAGTTGAGTGGCGTGTCGGTCATGATAAGATTTCTGTAACAAGTTACAATAACTCACGTGAGCGGGTCATAGAATCCTTCCTGAAACGACCCCAAGATTGGTAACACGACATCCATGGTCATTCGATTTTCATTATACAATGGATCAGTGAGAGGATCAACCATATCCTCTGAGCGAGAACCTCTTCGATCATTGACTCCTTTTGCAGTATCTTTCTTCAAAGTTTCGGGGAACTCTAATGCTGAATCTTTCAACTCATCAAAGTTGTCTCTCAGCTCTGTAAGATCGTTTAATATCACATTGTCACTCGCTATCGGTACCACACCCAACCTTTTCCGCATTGCTCGAACACTCAGGCCGGTGTAAAAATTCCTGACACTCAAATCTACAAAGTTCCCCGCTGTAATCGGAGCTGCATATCCATCGGCGACGATGGTTACATTTCCCAATTGTTGTTTGTCATTGCCACTGAAATTTACCCCCAAAGCGGATGTAGATGATGATGGTCGCTCGAAGGACAGTGTTACGGTGCACCTACCTAACAGTCGAGGGAGATATCCAAACTTTCCACGGGTAGGCACTGCATACGGGAAGGATGGCACGAGGAGCTCACCCAACTCAGAAAGAGCAAATAATGCCCGTCGCTTTGCATCTGAGAAAGCGTCGGGATCAATAATATCTGTTCCTCCGTCAATATTGTTGTTGTTGCTATTACGCCTGCTATTTTCCAATCTAGTACGTTCTTCCCCCGATGCAATATCAATCATTTCTTCCAATATAGATCGTAGAGTCTCAACATTCCGTTCCCCCAACGAAGATTTAGCAATATACAATTCAGTCTGATCTTCTTGATAGAAGACTGGTTCCAAGGAGGAACGTTTTGAATTCAGTAGCGACAGCACGGCGATGGAATCAGATAATGTTTGTTTCCAACCTGAACTACCCATGGGATAAACCTCCAAATCTTCAATTAATTCTTGCAATTGTCGAAAGACTACATTTTTCACGGGTAGCATCTCTAAGAGGCAAGTTTCGACACAATCCCATCGTTTCACATTGGCAAATGGTGTCCACTTTTTAGTTCTGACCAATGAAGAGGAGGTGGAGGATGATGTTGATGAAGACGACGAGGATGAAGATCGCTCACGTCGTCTATCTGCCCGTTCTTGCTGTCTTTGTTGGGAAATAAGACGCTGTCGTTGGGCATATGGCATATTGTTGTTATTTCGGAGAGAAAAGTATCCATCGCCTAATGAAGTATCGGCGCTAGCAGCTTGTGTCGCTGTTGGACAGATTGTGGATGCGAATAATAATTGTTGTAGGACGAAATGTCGTCGTGTATTGACTGCGGGGAAAATTGATGGTTCGATGACATTATTTGTGTGTGATTCTATGTTAGCCATGGGACACTCGAACTCATGATGTGAGTCATCGTCGTGTCGAGATGAAGACGGTGATGAATTGATGTAGTGTCTAAATCTCGAGCGGCATTTCAGAATTCTTATTGGCGGTGATTGAATACTCACAAACGCAGCGGTGGCAGTAGAACATAGCGACAGTGTCAGGATAGTAAGAAGCCAAGTTGTTCCAACTGCACACGATATTGTTATTGACCAGCGGACGGAATCGGAATTGTCTAGACTGCGTAGGCGATCATCTGACCTTGGCTTCCGTTTACGTTCCGCTGACATCGTTTTCGTAGTGGGCGATCGAGGAGCCATGATGTTGGTGCGGGCGTTGGTGGCTAGGACTGGACGAAGCAGAGCCGCTGTGCGGCAGTGTGGAGGTTGGCTTTGGCTACCTATGGTACCATAGTGTTTCGGCGCCCATCGTCATCGTCGTAGCCGTCGCCGTCGCCGTCGCCGTTTCGGGACCGAGCGAGGTCGGCGAAGATGGCGGGAAGAAAGGTCTGGCGATAATAGCGGTTGTGGCAGGGTTTCCCGCCAAATCACCAATCACCTCGCTAGCTCCGCTCCATCCATCAACCATCAACTCTCTTGCAGTGATTTTACCATGATCACTACCACTACCATGTTCCTCATCGCAGTAGCTACTCTACTTGCCGATCAATCCCATGCCTTATCATTAGATAAAAAGCCATTCCTGCGTAGAATACGATCGGCCATTGCACCCTTCACTCTCCCTTGGTACGAAGAAGGATTGAACTTTTCATGCACCGGTTGTGGCAAATGTTGCAAGGTCGATGGGGACGTATGGTTGGCTCCCGAGGAAGTTAACAATATCATGGCCCATTTAGGATACAGCAACGATATCTCTAAGAAGAAGAAGGATGATGAGTCATCTATAACTGACTTTCGAAAGAAATATATCATGGCCGAGGTATCTCCTACAGATGGAGACGAGTCACAATCATGGATGTGCCTGAAACGAAAGGAGGGTGCATGTATTTTCTTAGATCAGAGTGGTCAATGCAGTATATATGCGGCTCGTCCTGTGCAATGTAAAACATATCCCTTTTGGCCAAGTTTGTTGACAGATCTAGAGGCATGGGAGGAAGAGTCGGTCTTACCAGACAATATTGATATTCGAGAGGGTACGAGTGATCGATATTGGTCTCCTGATCAAGGGGGTTGTGAAGGGATCATATTGAGAAAATCAGATGATGATAGTGAAGCTAGCGGTGATGTGCAATATTATGAAGAATCTATTGGCAGCATCGTTGACAGGAAGGAAATTCAATCGAAAACGAAAGAGGCTGCACGACATTGGAAACGGTTTCCTGTGCAAGAGATAAAAGAGAGCACGTGGTATTTATAGGCGAAGAGAGGTAGATTAGGCTTAATGTGTATCTAAAACGCTAACCTCTCTACGGTATACGGCAATACTGCAGTTTCTTTCGGCATTGAGAATGAAGCGTTTGGTTTTGCTTCACGGTTTGTGGACCCTTCGCCAACGACACTGAATAGGTTCAACAATTCCCTCACTTCATGTGCAAATTCCGATTGAGCCATTGTCGAACGAATTGCGTGTTGTATCCTATCAATGACCATCCCCCCCTCGTTTGATATCTTAAGAATTGTGCACATGTGAGCGTCGGTGAGTGCAGTTATCCATTGGATGACTCCTAAAAAAGGACCACACTTTTGCATCGGTGCATCGCAACCTTCCTGTAATAGCTGAGGTCTCCCCACCCTAAGAAGTTTGGCTAGCGTAAGTAAAAGGGTCTCCACCTCACCGCTGGTAGTAAAACTGACACGCATTGCGTAGGTCAAGAACGATTGATTGCAATTCGAATATGTCACAATCTTCGATGTAAAATCAAGCACAGCTTCGGATAACAGCTTGGTGCCCATTCGATTGCGACTTTCCTCTTGTCCATCGGACGACTTTGCATTGTATTGGTTCAAAAGTTTGAGGCCACGTTCGGATGCATCTGAGGCAGATGGATAGTATGCAACGACATCTTCCACGCTCACGTTTCTGAGAAGGAACCTGAGGATGGATACAAGGACTCCCTCTGGGATGTCTTGTACGTTCTCCAATATTGCATTCATAACGTGCAACTTCCCGACGCTGCCGAGTCCGTTCTCAGCCATCGAAATAGTTGGGCAAGCATGCAAAATGGACAAGAATATGTGTTCACGGGAGTTGAATCTGATACCATAATCCATTCGGGACGAAATCAACCTCGTCCGCAAGATCTCAAGTAACACACTAGTAGCATCGCAGATCGTTTCGTCACTTTGACGATTGATTGGTGCTCCTGCTCGGCGGAACGAGAGAAGGATGTTAGCGGTTTCCTTGAAGGCCACTTCGAAGAAGCCTTTTGGCATCTCCGCCGCTGAAGTATTAGTAGCACCGCCTTTTATTCCATTCACCATTGTTTTGCTTTTATCCACCCCGTTTCTGTTGGCATTCGAAACCAGCGCAAAGCAATCTTGATATACTTCCCTCCAGCTAATCGAATGTGCACTAGACTTGGATCCTTTCCTGCCTTTGCCATTTACGATTGCTCCATTACCCACCGTGCTACTCCCTTCATGCTGAATCAACTCTTTGGCGGAGGTGGTCAATAATTTGGATACTTTATCCAGCGCGTCGTCGACTGCTTTACGCTGAACAACAAAGTCAGATTCCCTTGTCTTGACGATGTTGAGACTTGGCCATGTAGTTATTTCAGTAGGTCCGGATAATGCCGCGAATCTTAGCGCCGAAGCAAGTGAGGTGCAATCAGAAGCAGAGGGTGCGTTATCAACCCCTGCCGAACTCACGTCGAGTTTGGAATACACGATGTGCAGTAACCCTGTATCTTCGTTCGTCGTTGTCATCAGAGCAATCGAGCCATTGGACGCATTCGTCACCATGGCGTGGCATCGTTTGTCATTCAGCATTTTAATTCGAGGAACAATGTTGAAACTTGGATCTGTCTCTTGAGTTGACTTATCATCTCTCTCGAGCCAGCACATTGATGACAACTCGGCTTTTCTCCGAAAATCGATGATTCTCAATAACATCACATCAGCTTTTGATGTACCGCGCTTACTTTTCATCAATACGGCAACAATATTCCGACCTACCATGCCAAAGGAAAATACCATTGCTCTCTGCACATTATGATCCACTGGAAGTGGAAACATTCTCATCGAATCAATCAATGCACCATTGGATTCAGAGATATTGACAGATGATACGATCCATCTACCTTTACCCTCACCGTGAACAATCAAGATAGAATCTGCATCTGTGTCTAATTTCACAGCAATATCATTTGCAGGTTTGTCTAGCTGCAATATGTTCTGTGTCGTAAATCTCTCAATGTGAACAGTCGTATGTGCATCTGCATCTCCTTTGTTGTCAACTCGCAATTGATGGCTGCGGTAAACTACTTGTGCATTGTCCTCGGACAGCAACACAGACTGAACAGTAATACAGAGTGATGACTTATCAATTGTACCGATGGCACTCGAGTCAAGCAGCCTCCACCCGCCCATTTTAACTGCGTCGGACGTCTTCCGCCTCTTCGCCACCTTGACTCCAGATCTACTAGCGCTACTGGCTTCAACAACCTCGTTCGACGACCCATCGACTAATAGGATTTGAAACTTACTACACATTCCACCAGACTGATGTCGGATGGCAAGCCAGATAGTTCCATCTTCGCAACATCCTCCAGCGCCAACCGCACCTAGCGTCTCCTTGCCTCCAAGTGATGACGACTGGATGCTAAAAGGTGTCAATATCACAGCGTTCTTCCCCTCTGGAAGTTTCAAACGACAAGCAATGGCTGCTTCAACAGAATATTCAAGAGCTTCAGTCGTATCCACTGTATTTCTCCTTCCGCCACTACCGTTGATCCTACTACCCGCTCCATCAACATCCAAAACATCATCATCCGGACCCGGTAGGATAGAAGACGGCACGGCACTCCATATGGCAACTTCCGCACCACCATTCCGTATCGCGTACATGAGATTGGATGCCGGATCGTATTGTGCTCCTGGAGGAATCATGCCAGCAAATGCTGCGGCAGCACCATCATCATCGGTCCCAGAAGATGTGAATGCATACTGTCCAATGTTCCCACGAAGAAAGAATCGAGAGCTAGCTCCTGGACGAGCAACATATGTCCTTGATTTACTTTCTACCAAACTAACATGATCCAACAAGGTGTTGTTGTTGCTGCTGCTCTTCTCACCCTTGTCTTCCATAAACACAACACGATGGGGGGATGTAATGCAAAGGATCGGCTCTTTGTCCATCGTAGGATCATGATTGATTTTTCTCCGTTTCTTGCTGGATTTTCTTAATGACGATGATGATGCAGTGACTCTCTCTCGGTGAAATGAACTGTGGCGAGATAATAGTGGCGGGATAAATTGAGCACCCATGACAACCTTATAATCATCTTGGGTGATGTCGTCTTCTTCTGCTGCTGCTTGAGACTTTTTAGATTTTTTCTTTTGCTTTGTAGAGTCTTCATTGTGGCGGTTACCGCTTGGCCGAGGATATTCGACGGTAGTGCGAGTTTGCTTCCATGTTGTCAACATGATGGTATGATGGGTCACTATATGATGTACGCTTCAAGTGTTTGCTTGGAGACTAACATATGTAAGATTAGTGTAAGCAAGGAACGAATAAGATAGAAGATTTCAGAGGAATATGGAATAGGATAATGCATGTTGACGACGGTGCTCAACAAAATCAACCATCATAACCTACTGCAATGCACTGACCTCTGGCTGTAAAGTTCAAGTGAAGTCGGAAAATCGGCCAATGGATTCGCAACTCGATGAGTTACGAACGAGGCAGAGCTTCCAGCATGGGGAGATTATGATTACTGCGCAGTTAAGATACGATGATGATACAGGCACCGACGATGACGGTGGGGAATCGGCTGCGGCGGCATCGATGGTGGTGGTGGATTTTGGATCATGATCTCCTCGCTTCGTTTGATTTGGTGGCTTCGGGGGCGAGGGAGAATGACAGACGGTGTCGCTATCATTGGCGATGAAAGCTAGGAGTAGTATCTAGGAGTACAAGAGCAAGAGATATCTCTCTCTCTCTAGAGAGACACGTGCACAAGGCTTTCATACAGTATCGCCAATGATCACATCCATTTTGCGATTAAAAGAGCGAGTCCTTTTGCCTCCTATGGTGTGGTACGATACGGTCAATACCAGTATTCCATGACCAGGAGAAGAAGCTGTTGATGCCTAGATTGTCGATGCTTTTGAAGTATCCAAACTCATTCACATGCATCTTGCTGTCGACAAACAGTGGGGTTTAATCCCTGTGCTGGTGATTGTTGGCGTCGGCAGTTTCAGTTGGGGTGGAGCTCATGCACTCGGCGTCGGCGGCGTCGGCGTACGCACATTGAACGGCGGGAGCAGGGTGCCTTCGCTGCATCCCGCCTTCAGCTTGACAATCAGACATTCAGTTGTCGACGAGCGGAATAGTTTGAGGACTAATCCAACACCCTCGTATATTGTATTGTCGTCAACAACAACATCTGAATCTTCCGAAACAAAATCAAACTCAACTGTCCAGTCGACATTGGACACTAAGGTACATTTTTCTGACTCGACACAATCATCATCAAGATCATCAGTAACCTCACCAGAACTTTACAGTGTCGATGTACGCTATAATCGACGCTCTCCGTTGACCTATGACTCCATTACTGGGCGATATCTTGACGTTACAGTGACCGAATCATCATCTACGTCGACCGAACAGGAGTACCACACATTATTACAAAAATGGAGTCAATTCTTGCACTCGGCATTTGTTCCAGAGGGAGTATCCGAGTCGTACTTCAGCTATGTCCGCTGGAGGATATTGCAGCGATTTGTCAATGCCAATGTTCATGTTATTGGAACGCAGAGTTTATTAATGGGATTGCGTGGCATGCAACGTAGTCGGATTGCAGATGCAGCGGGAGGAGGAGCTGCAGTACTCGGAGCTGCCGCGGCAACGAATTGGGTACTCAAGGATACACTTGGGAAGGTCGTACGGATGGCTTGGGCGTCCAAAATGGGGCGGAAGTTCGATCCTGACGCGAAGCGATGGAGATTCCGCGCCTCGTTGATTTATGCATTGGGAAATGGATTAGAAGTTAGTACCTATCTTCACCCACAATACTTTTTGATATTGGCCATGTTGGCCAATAGTTGTAAGCAAATGAGTATGTTGACTAGTTCGGCAACGAGGAATGCATTATACAATAGCTTTCGACGAGCCGATGATGTATCATCAACATCGAGTGGCGGCACAGTCGGCGGGGTCAATAATACTAACAGCAGCGCTGGAAATAGGAGAGGGAGTGGAGGAGTCGAGAATATTGGTGATATCACCGCCAAAGGGGAAGCTCAAATTGCTGTGGTGGATTTGCTAGGTATAGTTAGTGGAATTTTCTTGTCGAGTGAGTAACGACGACCAACTTGATTGCCTAACCAAGTCACTGTGCTTGTGCATCGTTTCTAACTCATGTTTGATCCCTCTCTCCTACTCTGTTCCATTGCTTTTCATATGCACATAGGGACGGTGGGTGTGTCAGTACAAAATGTCTTTGCTGTCTGGGTTGTCCTTCAGATAATGGAGATATTTTGCATGTACCACGAAATGAGGTCAGTAGTTTACAAAACATTCAACTTCGAGAGAATGCACACTGTCTTGGGCAAATTACTATTGGACGGCAACGAGGAAAATGGAATAAATAATGCTGCAGAATCAATATCATTGGCCGATCAAAAGTACAAATTCACTGGTCATATTCCAACCCCAGAGCAAATTGCAGCAACAGAGAAAATTTTCTTGCCTCCGGATCATCTCGCGAGGCGAGCTATTGCCTTTGGCTCTCCCGGGAGAACATTGCTGGACCCGGACGAACTAGATATGTTGATAAACGATGTCTTTCGAGGAGAAATGTTCTTCTTGGTGGTAGGCCAGGATGTTAAGAATCAACGAGGGCTAAGTGCTCGGGTTCGGCAGTGGATGGGGAAGAGGAAATTGCGAGGTGACAAATGGATTGACCCACAGGAACAATGCCACATCGTATTGCATGCGGATGCAAACAACCTTGACATTCTCAAGAGTGCCCTTGCGCTTGTTATTCTGAGAAAAAAGTTGGTCAAGAAAGTGAGTGGCGAGAATCATTCCTTGAAACCTGTAGACATAGATCCCTCATTGGCCCTTCGATCAAAGGACTGCATGAATGAGCTCCGCGAAGCTTGCACCGAAGCAGGCGAGATCTTTCCTCAGTTCCTGCGGGAACTGACCAAACAAGGGTGGCGACCTCCATTACGCTCAATGCTGGGACGTGTCAGCGCTCGCGCCGAATGGGCAATCCAACGACGGTGATATTGCTTTCTTATATAAATATCTAACACTGCTATTATGAAAAGGCACTGGTGTCAATTAAGCAAGCTTTACAGTTCGTTGACATACTATCTGAGCTAATGTATTCATATGGATCAATTTGTCGTTCCGCATCCAGATTCGAAGCCCTATCTGTGCACTCTTCCTCGCCATCGGGTGAGAGCACGTTGCTACACCTTGCTGTCACTTGAAAATACTCTTGGAATGTCAAGTCTCGATTTGAAGCCTGATGGGGGGAACGAATCACCACGAGTTCCACTATATGACTGAAATCGGCGAGAGCCCAAACCACCACCTACAATCGCAGCTGTGCTAAAATTTTCCGCCGACGAGGATGGAGCCACAGTTGGAGCAAAAGTATCTATTTGGGTGGTGTCTGAAGCAAACAGTTTTCCCGAACTCCCAAACAGATTATTCAGCAGGGAATGTATGAACACGTCATTTGTTACTTCTTTCCTCTTCCGGTGCATCATGAATAGTATCAACAGAATCGGGAGCGACTCTGACATCACGTACTCAATTGCAATCTTCCTATATCTACTTCGGATATTTTCCTCGTATTGAGTGTTATCCAAATCGAAGATAGCGTGATACGAAACCATGCCAAACGCGATCGCTCTGCTCATGAGCATCATTGACAGTAAAATGCATGTTCCCATCAATTTACCTACTAGCGAGTTTGCACTCTTTCGACTTTCAATTCTGGACAGCAACGACCGTCCCAGTAGAGTTGCGGCATACGCCAACGCCAGGAGGAGAAAGGAGTAAATTATGGCCAAGAATATCCACAACGATATTTCGCAGCTTGAAATTGTAGCATTCGGGATGGCCAAAGATGTGACAAAAATGAGTGCATATGATATCGAAAGTAGCATGTTCCAAGTGACAAACGTCTTTTCCGATGCAAGTATCGTTCGGGAGAGTCGTACAACTGAGATGATCCAAAATCGAACCCTTTGTAGTTCACTCGACGTTCTATTGGAAACTCCATTATTCTCTACATCATGCACTTGCACTTTCACACTACCTTCAACTGGGAGAGTTTCCTCTCTCTGCATCATACCGTCCTCTATTATTTCAGTGTCGACACCGACATGCAATTGATCTTCACGAGGTTCAGGTGTTAAAGGTGGCATGGCAGAGAATGCTATCTTGGCGCAGAAAATGATCAAAAACGCGAAAGCACTTGCGAATGCAACGTCTGGCAGAGTTTGACTTATCCGAAGTAGAATGTGAATACTTGGAGACAAATGATTAAGTGTCGTTGACGAAGTAGTCATTTGATATAAACAATATGTCTCCACAGGGAGGAGGAGAAATCTTGATAGCAGTGCTAGGAGAATCTCTTTGTAAAACTAGAACAGTAGAAGAAGAGTGGTGTGAGATGGATGAGCATTCTTCCTAAAAATGCATAGACAGAGGAAGCTAGAAAAGACGTACCGTTCGCCTTGTACTGTCTCCGATACTCCCTCGTCCAGGACTTGCAAATCTTGTATCACCTGGACTAGCATAGTGAACTTCCTCTACTACCATTCGCCTCTCGCGACTGCCACCTCGCGAGCTTGGTTGCGGATGAAGAAGAGATGTCTCTTCACTGGGAGCAGCAGCACGCCGCGATGACGGAGCATAGGAGTATGCAACACCCCTGGTTGCCGCACCCCTACCCCCAGGCGACAATGAGCGAGGCTGGCCATGTAGCTGCTGTTGCAGCCGACGACTATCAAAGGAGCCGTCACCTCTCCCTCTCGTACTTTGCTTAAGTGCTCGCCGCGCCTCCTCCTGCTGTTGTGCCCAGACGAAGTCGCCAAGCAAGAGTTCATATGCCGCGATGGCCGCGACGACGAAGAAACTGGTCTCAGTCAAAATAAATGCTGCTGATATGAAGAGAGAATCTTTCATTGCCGATTAAATGAAATCATAATATCTCTGAGTACTCCATGATGAGCTTGCTTCGATGATGGTATGGTAGGTTGTCGGCTTCCTCTGCCGCAGCTGATTGGATTTGGATTTTTTGATTGAAATGGTATGGTATCATCGTAATCGTAGGTAAGTGGAGAGGCGACTTTCATACCATATAACACGACGATGACTATGACGAGAGATGAAGTTCAATGAGAAGATCTTGAAGATTCAGGTTGCAAGATCTTGGATTTTGGCAAACGTTTTGTACGATAGCACCGTGGTAAATATCGCTAACAGCTGTCCTCTCGTACTCATACTGACTCCTAGCTATGATTGTCTCTCATTATTTCATCTCTTTCATAGATCATAGACTATCATAGATAGTCTTTCATCACGCATCTCGCACTCTCGAGACTTGAGATAATCATCTGAAGAGCCTGATGTTATGGTGGCGACTTGTGGCCTGCGGTGAAGCATGCGACATTACATGGAATGATGCATCAAGCAACTCGATGCTTGCTGCATTGTCTAATTGAGCTGGAAGGATCTTTGGCGGGGATACTGCATAGTTTCAGCAAAATTCATAGTTTACAATGTTGACGCCAAACCTACCAGACGTTCTCTCGTCTCATGCAATAATGCCACAGAATAATCATTTCATTCATCGAGCATAATTAAGAACCTGATTCAATTCCATCGCTGATATTTCATCACGACACTTTTCCCTAAAGCACAGTCACTATCCACCGATCAATACCCACCCATGCATGCTCAATTATAATATTGTCTTCCAATAATTAACTAGAGCTCATCTTCTTCAACAAGAATATACTGCTCAAACTATCCTGCACGGCCTTGTCAGGAGTGCTCGCACCACTCGTCACACCAATAATCACCTCCTTGTCCTTATTCTCAATATCCTCAATCAATTTTTCCGTAACAATTTCACCCGACATGGTCCGATGCGTGATGGTATTGTCCGCGCCGATGCAAGAAGCCGTATTGATGTGGAAGGAACGTACACCTGCCTTCTGGGGAATTTCGAGGAGGTGGGCCGTGTTTGAGGAATCCCAACCCCCAACAACGAGGATAAAGTCGAGCTTGAGCTCGTCTGCTTTCTCAACAAGTTCATGGATTGCGTCTTGTCGTTCCTTGGTGAATGATAAAGCAATCGATTAAATATTAGCCTTCCTTGGATCTATTGCGGCATCAAACCCTTATTGGGCGATTATGACAAGACAAAAACAACAAAGAAACATCTGGTGCACTCACCTGCGTCGCATCACAAATGGTATCAAATTCGGAGTAATGATCCTTGGCATCCACCGGGCCAAATTTCTTAATCATCGCCTTCTGCATCAACTGTCCGATTTCCCTTGTCTCCTTCTTATACATGGTAGTCTGATTCGCTAGCCCAACCTTATTCAACATAGTATCCGGATCAAATCCCTCAGACACGGCCTTCTTGAAGTGGTTCATAAATTTCTCCTTGTCACCCCCGTTCACAATGTAATCCGCCACCATCTCCGCCTCCTTAATATCCTTGACGCAGATATAGTCCTCACAGAAGGAGGTGGTGGCCACAGTCTCCTCATGGGCGTACTTGCCATGTATAATCGATGTTAGGCCCTTGCGCTGGTGTTGATCGACGGTATTCCAAACCTTGCTCACCCACGGACAGGTAGTGTCGACAATATCCACATTCTTCGCATTTAGAAGTGACATCTCCTCAAAGGATGCGCCAAATGCTGGTAAGATAACCACATCGCCATCGCCGACACTCGAGAAATCTTTGGAGTTGGCATCCCCATCAAGCTTTTCAATGAATTGAACATTCATATCATGCAAGCGATCATTCACCTCGGGATTGTGAATCAATTCATTGGTAATATGAACCTTTTTACCCGGGAAATGTTCCACGGCTTCATAGGCAAGGGCAATACTACGTTCGACACCCCAACAAAATCCAAAATCTTTGGCAAGATGGACACGCACGCCATCTTTTTCGATTACATAATTGTTCGACTTGAGTTCATCAACGAGGGATGACTTGAATTGCTCTCCCATATTCTTTTCGACATTGTCACGTACTTCCTTGAATCCTTTTCGATGGAAGGTGGTTTCTTTCATGAATTGGAGGCGTTTTTCCTTCTTGGTTGGTTTGCGCTCTTCTGTGTCGGCGGAGGATAGTTCCTCGGTGGCAGAGACGGAGAGTGGTTGTGGAGCGAAGCGTTGCACGACGATGCGAGACGAAGAGGGGGCAAAGGCATCGCTGCCGATGGAGAGGAGGGCAGCTACCGCCAGCACTGATGCTGCTGTGAATTTCATGTTGTCCAATAATAAATTTGATGGGCAATATCGATGTCTTCAAGGCTACTACAGTGTGGCGACAACGACGGCGATGGCGGATGGATCCGAGATCCACTTTTTCCTTTTGATGTTGCAGTTGATGGAGGAAGGAAACATCCACGTGTCGAGATGACGCAGCATATGACGTCATGCATGACGTGCCCCTTGATCTTCCCGCCAAAATTTCGTATCTTGTGACGTGGCTCGGATGGTGCCCCCCTTTTTGCGCCCCTGCGCCCGAAAATTGCCCTAGATGGCGGGAACGCTAAGTTGAGGCAAATCTTTGGGCGAGCCCACCACAGACGTGTTGCTTGCAGTTGCATGGTGCAGTGCATGGTGAATGAACATCATGCTTCAATTCCGGCTCGATCTATGCCTCATCGATCCTATTCATCCCTCAACTAGACATCAACCATGAAGCTTCCGATCATCGCTGCCCTTGCCGGCTCGGCCGCCGCCTTCGCCCCCGCCACCCCCTCCGTCGCCAAGACATCGGCACTCGGCGTTGCATACAACCCCGAATTCGGCGGTGAGGACTTCGACCCACTTGGCCTTGGCAAAATGCACGAAATTAAGGGAGCCTTCCCCAACATGTTCCCCCACACACAATACCTCGAGGAGTCGGAAATCAAGCATGGACGTATGGCCATGCTTGCCTGGACTGGCGTGTGGGCCACCGAGAGTGGACTTCACTTCCCTGGTGCACCCGTCGCCGATGATTGGGCCACCGCTCTTCCCGTTTGGGCACGGGAAGATCCCGGTGGATTTGGTCTCATCTTGGCATTCATCATGATTGCCGAGGGTGAGGGCGTCAGCCATGCCGGAGACAACTTCCGTGGTGTTAGCAAGAAGACACCCGGAGATATGGGATTTGATTGGATGGGCATGACGAAGAAGTTGAGTGCGGACAAGCTCGAACGGTACAAGACTGTTGAGAAGAAGAATGGACGTGCGGCGATGATTGCCATGGCGAGTCTCTTTGCCTTCAAGAGCATTCCGGGATC